>LOEQ01001250.1:42820-57940 GCA_001685075.1 Bramus lutescens
GGGGGGGGGAAGGCACCAATCTTCCTAATGATCTCATGACTTGAGGGGCCTTTCCTCCCCCAAACCAGTACAGCCCAGAGTCTCAGTGGGGACTGACTAGCCAAACTACAGAAATTGGAAAGAATTGTTCTGAATCCAGATGGCATGGGGAGGGAAAGAGACAGAGACACAATAGAGGTACAGACAGAGAGATGAAGAAATATAAACAGGACACCATACATATCGCCAAGGAGAGGGGGAAACTCCCTTTTGAAGAATCAGGCAGAGGAGTCTGGGATTCCCCTGGCCTGGCTAAGCAGGACTAACAGATAGGACTGAACTGAAGAGAGCTAGAGGGCCTCTCTATCCATGGACAGAATGAGCTAGCAGGTCTTTTGTGAATGGCAGACAGGACATTAACAGACCCATTAGAGGGCACACTGGAGACAGCCTTCCCTACTAGGTCTCTAGCAGCAAAGGCTCTGGTAAGACGGTGGTGTCTGAAGAAGCTTGGGAAGGAGCGGGCTTCACCAGAACCACAGAGGAGCAGGCCTGTGAAAATACTAGGGCAAGCACGTCCACGAGGGTCCTAAGAGCCTTGCTCTCATCGCTGATTAGGAAGAGCTCTGTCTGTAAGAGAAAGTTCTCTGGACTAGAGTGATGGCTGGCTGGTTTAGAACACTCATTGCTCTTCCAGAAGGTCAGGGTTCAGTTCCTAGCACCCACCTACTGCCTCAGAACCACCCGCAACCCAGTACCAGTGGATCCAATACCCATGTTTGGCCTCAATGGGCTTCTACACAGCACAGTGCACAGAAACTCATGCAGACTCATACACATCACAATAAGTTTTAAAGATAAAGTCTTCACATTCAAAACAGCTTCGCCACCCAGTGAACCACTTTTCAAAGGAGACTTAATAAAGACCAAGAGTCAGAGAGGGATTCTGGCTAGTGACCCCTTTGGGTGTCATGAAGAATGTGATTTGGGAAGGATATGCCACTCAAGGTTGAAGGTGCTTCTTTGAAAGAGCCAGGGGAAAGAAATTCCTAGAGCCTTTTTAGGATGGTTTTAGCGAAGGAGTGCTATTCTTGACATGGGAATACAACCTGTGTCATAAGTATAGCTCCTGTCTCTGCCCTTTACTAGCTGTGTGGGCCCAAAAAGACACAACACCTCCCTGAGCCTCCACTCACCATCTACACACTAGGAGTGTTGCTAATCCTCATTGGGAGGGGCACTAAGTGGTAAAATGGAATGTATAACAGCCAGAACACAGTATGTGGCCACAAAATTGTAGCTCATTAAATTACAGTTCCTCTCAGGAAAGAGAGGGCTCAGAAGTAGCTGCTAGGGTAAGGGCAAGAGTCATCCAGGCAACTAAAGGCATAGGGTGTGAGGAGGACAGGTTCACAGCGGGGCAGATATTGCACACGAATTTGAGATGCTAAAGACTGAAAATTGACCATTGTATTTAGCAATGGGGGACAGATGCTGAGAGATTTGCTGTTCTATACACGTTTTATATATCCAGGTGCTCAGGAAGGTGGGAGAAGGATTGCTGGAGACAAGCTTGGACAACAGAGCAAGAGCCTGCCTCAAAACACAAGCAAAACCAAATGATAAATGAACAGATAACAAAGTCTGTATATGTCAATAACCATCATTATTATAAGAAATAGGAAGCAAGAACTCAAGCTTAAGGGAATTTTTCAAACCCTAGGTAGAGATGCTTCTAGACTGCAGGCGGATGAGGAGGAAGAAGTGGGGAGGTAAACATTGGAACCCAGTAGGAGGGACCTTCCTTACCTTGGGAAGCACAACGCCTTGCAGAGAAATGATACTGAGACCCCAGACAATTCGAAGAGGAAGCTCACACAGAGAGTCCCTATGTCCCACTGCCAATTGAGAGATCTAGAGGCAGGGGACAAATGGTGACATGGAGCACTGAGGCACAGAGAGCAGAAGATGCTATCACGATGCCTGAGTCAAGGGAAAAAGAAAAGTGGACCCTTCCCCCTGCAGAGGCTGTGTGGTGGTCTCAGGGGTCAGGCACCAGCTGAAGAACTGATGTTTCCTGTGTCTAGAGCTCATGGGCACTCAGATGGAGCTAAGTCTGTTGGGCCTGATGAACCAGGATAGGAGACCATACAATATGCCATCACCTCTTCAAGAGGTCAGCAAGAACCCAGAAGACAGCCCCAGGCTGTACAAAAGCCATCTGGCCCATCTTCATTGCCAGATCATTTTGGCCTGCACTGTGTCCAGCTACCAAGCAACAAGAATTTTAGAAGTGAGGGGCCATTTATATAAATACTACCTACCAAGTAGTTCTCAACCTTCCTAATGCTGTGATCCTTTAGCATAGTTCCTCGTGATGTGGTGATCTCCATAAAATTATTTCCACTGCTACTTTATACCTATAATTTTGCTACCCTTGTGAATCATAACATAAAGATATGATATGAAGGATAACTGATATTCAACCCCTATGAAAGGGTCATTTGCTCTCCCCCCCACCAGGGTCATGACCACAGGTTGAGACCCATTGTACTAAGTGGTTTATGAAGGAGACTGATCTGTCTCTCCTAGTCTGTAACCTGGAAGGCAGACTTGGTATCTCCTCCTGGCTCATAAATGAGGAATTTTTTTTATCACATCCCGAAATGATGGAAGGGAGAAGAGGGAACACCAGAGGCTCTTACAAGGGCACTAATCCCATCCATAGGGGTTTCACCTTTGGGGTTTAATCAACTTCTTTCATCCTCAACTTCTAATACTACCACACCAGATGTTGAAATTTAGCCTGAATTTTAAAGAGACAAAGAAACCATCCATCATTCTAAGAGTGCTCACATAGAGTAATTGAAGGAGGAATATGTACTCCAAAGAGATAAGAACCTAAAACAGGAAGAGTCATGATACCCTTGCCTAGCTTCTCCCTCCCTCCCTCCCACTCACTGCTGCTAGAAATGGGACAGTCTAGCAAACTGAAAATAGTTGAGAAAAAGTCTCTCTGATTACATATTCAAGTATAATGCAAAGATTTTTGACCCCACTTACAAATGCCTGTTGGGTTTTTTTTTAATTCATCTTCAATATTTTATCACAGCTGAGGCACTCTTTGCCTGTTCTGCTCTTCCTCCAAGAGGCTGCTTGAAATGTTTTCACACACAGGGCACTAATTTAGCTCTGTACGCCACTGTTCAGCCATCACAGGAGCGCTCTTCCTCCCTCCTGTTGGCAAGCGTGCCTTCTCAAGCCCGTAGCATTTAATTCATGCCATTTTGACTACATTAAAACACTCATTTGCTTTTGGCCGCCCTGGCATCTGTTGACAATTTCTGTCTCTCTGCCTAGACTGGAAGCTGGCGGGAGGTAAATGGTGGGCTTCATGCTCCTCCCAGACCCCAGCATACGTCGGATGAATCCGACGACAGTGATTGACCATGCGTACTCTGATCATCTAGGATGTCCTGCGGTCTAGATCATTTGTGAACGCTTTCTCCAACAGAGAAACACAAAGTGGCATGTGTCAATGCTGTATGAGACAAGAACCAGGTTTCTATCAGAGCTGCTGCTCTCTTGGTGAACAAAGTTCTTCTAAGAGAAGTGTAATGAGATGAAGTAGGGGTTCTTAGCCACAGATTGGTTGACATTTTGGATTGAATGTTTTTTATGGTGGAAGCCATCTTGAGTGTTGAACAGTGGACTTACTTGTAGCAGATGGATGCCAATTGCAGGGACATACCCCTCCCCTCCCCCCCACCTCCATGTGACAACCAAAAATTGATATAACTATTGCCAAATGTCCTCTGGGTAGAATGCAGGGGAATCAAACATACACACACACACACACAAAGAAAGAGAGAGGGTGTGGGGAGAGGGAGAGACAGAGACAGAGAGAGAGGGAGGGAGAGAGAGGAGGAGAGACAGAGAGAGAGGAAAGACTGAGAAAAACCTCCCCACCCTGAAGGAGGAGAGACAGAATGACCCCTCCTCAGCTCTGTATCACTGATGATAAAATCTCATGATATATCTTTGCCTGACACCATGAGACTTTTCTGAGACCCACTTTCTTCTTTCCCTCACTTTTCCTCATGTCTGCCTTCTGTGGCTAAAGACATTTCTATCAGTTAAGGAAGTCCCTACCCTGTTCCTCCCTCCTGCACCCACACCGGCTGTGTCTTGTGTCTCACCCAGCTTCCAATCTCTGTTTCTCTGAAAACTCTTAGTACATGGTGTGGTTCAGGTCCACTTGGTTTGGATGGCTGGTCTATGACCTCCAGTAGACCCTTCAGGCTATACAACATGTCACCCTTTGCTCTCTTCAAACAACAGAGACACCATCTTTCACTCCTTTGAACGGAGACAAGCTTGACACTTCTGAACCCACCCAGCCTGTAGGCCTGGACTGTCCTCTGAGGCCACCCTTCACTTTTGCTCTCTCCATGGGTCAGCCTGGTACACCTGGCTCCAACTCAGCTCTGGCCTTTGCCATCTGCATGACACCTGTTAACTCTGAGATTATTGTCGCTTGCTCCCTAAGACCTGGGAGCCATCTTTGTGCAGGTTGGCCAGAAGCAGATCCTGAACCCCTGTGAGCCTCAGAGTTGTCCTTTAGTGAATCTATGACCCACAGCTTATCATACAGGATCAAATGATACTGAGATACAATGCATGTATGTAAATATATTATAAAATATACTCAATGGCATGGTCTTTTTCAGGTATAAAGTATATATGTTTTTATTTCTGCAAATATACAATTTATGAAATTTATATTAAAATTACTTATTATATATAATATTATACATATGGTCTCACAAAATTATAATGGGATTGAAAAATTCCTGTCACCTAGTAACATTGAAGCCATTGTAGTCTAGTACAACCCACTATGCCTGCTGGTAGAGGCCAGCCAGTCCTATGAAAGGCTAGCAGATGGAGTTATACACAGAACATACTACTTGATAATAATAAATGACTATGCTATGGTTTGTATTTACTACACTATAATTTTTAATCATTAATGTGAACTCCTACTTGTAGAATTTATTGTAAACTTTATCCCAGCAGCAGCTTCACACATTTGCATTGACCACATCTCCTAAGGCCATCAAGGGATTACCTGGACCATTTGATGTGTAAGCATACAAGGCTGCATATCAACAGAAGTCTCAGAATCTGCCTCCGTCATTAGGTGGTGTATAACTCGTTATCTCTGGTTGGACAGAGAGGGCATATATGTAGATGACATAGAACGTGGACATGAGTCACATGAACCAGGAAGCATGGTATTTGTAGAGCCCAGGTAAAAACCTTGATTAGCCTTCTCCTATGCATGAGCGAGCATCTTTCTCCCTGATCCCATCCACCAATACAACTCCAGAGAAGCCAGAAGAATGAGGGAGAGTAGTGAAGTGTGGTATTCAAATTTCTGGAGGAGGGATGGATGAGGCAGCTGGGTACACTGAAGTGTGCAGGGGACCAAGGGCCCTTTTGTTTCCCCTCCAGTTGGCTCATGGAGAAAGCCAACATGGAGAACATGAGTCCTGCATGGACCCAAGCAACTCCCAGGGTTAGAAAAGGAATGAGCCACAACTAGACACAGATTTCTAGCTGACTCTCCAGGAGCCCTGCAGCTTCCCTGTGCCCTCAAAAGAAGAGACAGGAGACGGCTACTCGTTGCCAGCAAGGAGTGCAGCAAAAGGTCCCTGAGGGCACCCAGGTCATCCACACATCAGCAGCCTGCTCCCCACACACTTGGCAGCATCTCAAGAGAGAAGGGCAGAGGAGCACTCACCCCTCTCCACCCATCCCGTTATACTGGAACTACAGTTTCAGTTACCAAATTGGACAAAATTATAAACCAGATTGGGGTTCATTTAGTTTCCCACTTCCCTGGCCAGGGCCCTTGAGGAAGATCAAAGTATCAAAGTGATTTGAGATATCAGACATGTCCTCGCTACCAATCCAGGGACTAGCAATGTTCACTGGAGAGACAGCTGGAAATGCACTTAGGTAAACCTTCAAGTCTCCCCAAGTCAGCAACGACTTCTCTGCTCAAAATGGAAAAATCTTTGGCCTCACTGTATCCAGAACAAACGGTGTCTTCCACACCTCCTGGAATCATGATTGTGTGGGCAAAGGTGTCTGCCAGCATCTAAGAGTCTCTTTACCTTCCCTGAAGGGACAATATGGAGACAAAGATGCCCTCCTTTGAGCCCCTCCCTGGGGCTCTGCTCTAAGTGGGTCCCCACCTGCTGAGTCAGTTTCAAAAATACCCTTTCCAAAAATGCACATCCTGACAGCCTGCAAAATGTCCTTTGGCTTCACGGACCTTGCACATCTGGAAGTCTCCCACATGCCGCAAACCCTGATGAAGTATATTTTGAGTGGGGGAACCCAACAGCTCCCTCCACAAGTTCTTTTCAAATAAAGATGAGGAAAACTCATCCTGAGCTCAGCCCTTCACCTCTAGCAATTTCCTCATTCCTGGATGCCGTTCCCT
The DNA here is from genome assembly GCA_001685075.1 of Bramus lutescens. Taxonomy (NCBI): domain Eukaryota; kingdom Metazoa; phylum Chordata; class Mammalia; order Rodentia; family Cricetidae; genus Bramus; species Bramus lutescens. The sequence continues at coordinate 49,314 of LOEQ01001250.1, forward strand.
CGTTGCTAGGGAGCGCAAGGTTGAACCGTGCTTTCCTGTACTTGGCTCTCTGTACTGATGTGGGAGTCCCCTCTGTATGCTGTGATTACCATTAATGAATAAAGAAACTGCTTTAGACCTATTGCAGGGCAGAACTTAGCGAGGCAGGGAAAACTAAACAGAATGCTGGGAGAAAGAAGAGTGGAGTCAAAGAGAAGCCATGGAGCCTCTGCCAAAGACAGACTCTGGGAACTTCACCCGGTAAGCCACTGCCATGTGGCAATACACAGGTTAATGGAGATGAATTAAATTAATATGTAAAAGTTAGCCAATAAGAAGCTAGAGCTAATCAATGGGCCAAGCAGTGATTTAATGAATACAGTTTCTGTGTGATTATTTCGGGGCTAAGAGGCTGGGAACCAACAAGTGGCCCCTCCCTCAACACTGCACACTTTGAACAGGTAGATTACAGATTTGATGCCCACTTGCAGATGAGTAAAGTTGAGGCCCTGACTGGCAAAGCCATCTCCACGGCGGACAGCCAAGTGATTTCCCATGCTCAGACACTCAGCGTCCAGCTAGATGATGAGTTTATTGCCTCTCCCATACCCTGTGGGGCCAGAAGCTGAAAGCAGCATCATTATCACATTTGAAATACATGCCTACACCTCTGCACAAAGGGAGACTAGCCCCTCCTCTCCACCTCCCACAGACAGCTTCTCAGCCTCTCTTCAGCTCCTTTCCTCTTGCTTCCAGACCCCACCCTCTCCCCACCCTTATTAACACTGAGCTCATCCTGCCACCTACCTCATATAATAGCATCCACTTACTCGGCAGAGACATGAAGAGTCACCACCTCTCTGGGCTATTAGGAAGATAAGAATGAGGTAAGACATGAACAGCATCTAGTGTATGCTTGACACATGGAAAGCCCTCAACATTATTCCCTATTATCACCCAACAAGTAACCCAAACATGGAGCATCCCAAAAAGAACTGAATCAGCAGACATTTATACTGTGTCTGTTACCTAGAAGTCAACTGATAATGGCGGCAGGGAGATGCTGGGGTCTCCCTGAGTCACCCAAGTTTGACACAGTAAGCAAAGCCTTAGACTGACTCCCATCCACCTGTGCTTGCCCCCACTTGGTCTCGTCCCTCTAACAAACACGGCCACAATGGTGTTGCCTCCCTCAGCCTGGGAGCCATGATAATTACTTCCCTCACCTTTCCCACATCCCGCTGTTTCCCAAATGCTTTTGATTTTGTCCTAAATGTCTCCAGAATCCCTTCTCCCCAGCCATCTGCTCTCATACTGCTCTGAGAGCTATAATTAGGAAATTACAGAAATGATCAGAACACAGAAGTACAGTCAAACACCCACTTCTACTTAACACTAGCATCAACTGAGTCAGCACATCTGCAGACACAAGGCCAACGGGTAGCAAAGTGACTGGTATGGTTTGAACACCTGTGCTGCTTTCAAAACTCACATGGACCTTACCCCTCATTGGTGCTTATTAACAGGATACCGGATCTTAAGAGGTCAACCCTCACAAAAGGGGGTTAGCTACCCAAGGATTGACAGGGCTGCCACCCTTTTTTCCTTCTATTTGTTGTCATGTCAGGACATGATGTGCACCCCTTCCAAGAGTACACGGCCACCAAATGCCATCTCAGAGACCTTGGAGACACCAAACCTGCAGCATTTTGGTGTGGACTTTTCAGCCCAGTGCATTTCTGCGGCTCATGGATCACCCAGGCTGTGGTATTCGGTTGCAGTAGCATAGCTAGGTTAAGACAGTGGCATTGAGGGACTTGCTGCATTTTCAGAACTGAACGAAGCAGATGAAGTGACCGTGCCATTGGCCATGGAACTGAGGAAGAGAAATCTCAGCAGCTGAGGGCAGGATGGGTACCTGGAGGGTAGTAGTCGGAGTGCTAAGGAGTGGAGGGAGATCTCGGAAGAACTCAGAGAGTCTTGAGTGCTTTCAAGATCTTGCTTTGACAGTCCAAATGAGATGCAGAGGATGCTGCGCCCTTGTCTTGTGCGGCAATTATTTCCTAAGTATGGTGAGCTACAAGAAAAATGTTTCAGAATCTCTTGTATCATTTATCAAAATGATGGGCTAATCACATCTTTTTAAAGAAATGGTTCGCTAAGAAATGAGAGCTTCCGGGTTACTCTCCAGTACTATCCATGTCTGTGGTTATCTGTGGTAGCAAGGGTTTCTCGTGTTGCAGCTGTGCCCTGCCTAGGGTTCCCAGTCTCCACTCTCCACATCAGGCCACACACACTTCTGCTTAAAACCCTTGTGGTTCCCCATTATCCTTAGGAATAACGTCCAGAATTCTTCAAATTCTCCGTACATCCTCGGGGCCTGGCAGGATCTGGCAACTGTGCAGCCTCTGGGGGCCTTACTCTATGCTATTCCCATCTCATTCCTGAAGATCCCCTAACCACATGCTCTTCTGGGTGAAAGAGCTTTGTGCAGATTTCTGCTGCCAGGAACCCTCTCCTCATACCCACCCAGGCCAGAAGAGGAGAGTCAGGGCCTGTCTCATTGCCCATTTCCTAGCATGAAAAAGAAGCTTACTAGCCACTCAAATGAATGAAAGAGCCGTGAATGTTCTTCCTTACGCTGACAATTATGTCAGGTAAATCACGTAGTCCTTCCCCCTTCTAAGCAGCTCACACTAACTTGGACCCGACACCACAACCCACCCCTGCAGCTGCAGCTGCAAGTGAAGTCTAGCAAGGCTTTTCTGGAGTGCCATCCGGACCCCATGGCCACATTGCAGTGAGATATCATTGACCTAGAAGTGAGCCGAGAGTAATCCTGTGTTTTGTACATGTCCATAAATCCTCAATAGCCCAGCGCCAGATTCTCCATGGGAGATGGGGCACTGTGGTCACCCTGGGAGGGAACTACTTTCAGAAATCAACCTCTACTCCTTCTGGTGTTTGTTTTTTGCTGAGTGGGAGCAACAAACTCCCTTATAGCAACTATAATTTTTAGGTCCTCAAAAGAACTCTTTCCAGATGTACGGCATATACTAATAACACACACTAAATAATCCACTTCTGTTGCCCCACAGATCACCTCTCGCCTCTACTCCTCGTTCCCATGGTGACTCACGAAAGGCTCCTCAAACCTGACAGGAGATCCACAGAAATGTGGGGCAGCTCAGCATGGAGGACAGCTATAACAATGCAAAGTGGTGTTTGTCCAAGGACAATTCTGGGCCTGGGGGTCTCTGCTTCCAGGAGCTGTAGAGCACCCTAGACTTAATGTAGTTAAAAAATTGGAAAAAGCAGAAAAGGGTAGCAGGCCATGTGTGAATGCAAGGCAGGTATGCTTTATATTCTAACTTATCAGTGGGGAAGAAGAGAGAGAGAGACTACTTCACAGTCTAGGAAACTTCCTAGGATGACTTTAGAGCGCTTTGGAGCTGCATAAGAAGCCCCATAGACCAGCCCTCATCTAATTTGAGCTATTGTTGAAGGAATTAGACTCTTTGGCATGAAACTGTTCAGGGAGTTCCTATCCCCCCTCCACTTAATCAGACCTTTACTGCTATTGAGAGAGAAAGAATTTCTTAGTAAATTATAAAAATGGAACTAATTCACCAGGGCAGGGCCATTAGTAGATAAATACATTCGGGGTTTATGTAAATATATCACGAAGTACCTAGTTTGCTTACTGTGCTTAATTGTAATGTCCTTTGAAATAAAAAAAAAATACAGCAAAACACTGTAGGACAGGTGTAGCAGGGAAATACTAAATGCTAAGAGAGGGGTGCTAAGGTTCATGGAGTACCACCAGCTGCAGTTAAGGCTGGGGCAGCTTTGTTTAAAGCCCCCTCCAAAGCTGACGGGAAAGTGGATGGTTCGGGGCAGTCAGTGGGAGGGCTGTAAAGCTCCCAAGGGTGGCGCGTGGGTTCTTAAAATATATGACATGTTAAACACAGGGTAGCAGGGGATCACCCCAGAAAGCAACTGTGGCTTTCCAACTGCAAGCAGCTCTGAGGTCAAAGTGCAAGACAGTGTGACAGAGCAAAAACAAGGAATGCTTAGGCTGGGTAAATGTCTTGAGTACAGTTCCCAAGAGCAGACAGAGTGCAAGGGAGACAGCTGAACCCTGGGCAGGGAGGCAGGGGACCCTGTCGAGGAAGCATTGTCACCCAAAAGCCACTAAAGACTTCCTCTACAAATTCATTTCCCACGTATTCACTGAACAGCTACTCTGGACCAAGCATGACTCCTGGCGCTAAGAATATATGTCAAAGAAAATCTCTGACATCATGCATGGTATGTTTTAGTGAGGAAAAACAAGCAGTAAGTAAGTAATATGCCTGGTGGTGACAAATGTCATAAAGAAAGTAAAGCAGGGTGGTGGGAAGGGGTTAACTGGAGGCAAGGATGGGGGTAATTCATATAGGGTAAAGAGAAGCCCAGCTCCCTTCATGGTAACTTCACTTCAGGCTGGAAGATGGCTTCACCTTTGTAGTGCTCCACGCCCCATCAGCTTCTCTGTCTTCAGGTAGTCCAGAGTCTCCTGTAACTATGTCCTTTAGCCAGCCGTGTGTCTTGGCCTGGTGTCTGAGGTGGGGTTCCTGAAGTACCAGGCGGAACACAGAAGCCCAACCATCATGGTTTGTCAATGATGAAAAATTCCTCTCTGGGTCTCCAAGTGACCCCCTCAAAATGCCAGGCACAGGTGGGGAGCAGGCAGGCATGCTGCCAGCAGGGTACAAACAGTAGGATCTGTGGAATATATTAAAGCAATGCAGATGGATTTCGGATGGAGGCCCTGCGTAGGAATATGGGGATTCTGTGGGATATGGCTTAGACCTCCAAACACAGGCTGCTCAGCCAAGACGGAACCTGGAGAGAAGCCTGTTACCTGGACCAACCCTCCACCTCCTCCTGAGGTGAAGAGGCTGTCTCCCTGGAGGCTCAGAAATTTGCCTGCACCTTTTACAGTGGAGAACTACTCTATATGAGCACATAAAAACCAGAATACAAAAAAAAATCCCTCCTGACAAATTTCTGCCTGGAGACATGGACTGTATGTTTGTTGTAAGTGACCGTAGCCCTGCCTGTGGCATGATCCCAATGACAGCTCAGTGAAGCCAGAAGTTTGATCTCAGAATAGTGCTTCTAAATGCATAGAGCAAAAAGTGTAGGGTGCAAGCTCAATTCTACTGAAAATTACCCCAAAAATGAAATAAGGTTTGTGCCTCACTCATGTCTTAAAAGAAGGTACAGGGAAGTAAGAGATGTGTGCTAGGGAGAAAATTATTGGGCAGAAGTGATACTTCATACTTTATATAGTTGTGACAATTGTCCTATGATATGAAAATAATAAGTGGCTGGGGTTACCAGCCCTGTGATCCAGCACCTTCCATCCTACTGGGAGGAAATAGGTAAGAGAGGGCGGGTGGAACTAAGCGGCTAACATAGAATTCTCCCATGCGCTTGAGGAATGACCAATATGAATACCGTGTCACAGCCACATCAACTAATGCTTGTCCCAGAACCTTTGTTCAAAATAGAAAGGTGAGGGGTCACAGTACAACAGAACACAAGTGCACGGGAGACTAAGAACAGAAAGAGACCAGCAAAAGGAAGAAAAGACCCCATCAGAATCAAACGTACCAATATCGCGCTTCACCCCACGGGACCCCACGGAATGGCCTCTGCAGGTTTTCCTGCCTCCTGGAGGTCTGATCCTTTGCTCTCCAGAATCAATGAGCCCACTTGGTCCTTGGTGTGAGCAGAAGCTCCCCAGTTGCTCATTAAAAGTAAGCATCTGGACCTAGTGAATTGATTTACTTCTCCCCAGTCCTAGAAGGACATTTCAGATCAGAAGATGTCTTAAGGTTGCTGACACTGCTCTCAATTACTGTCGAGTGCAAATGCCCACTTCGGCTCCAGGAGTCCAGGCCCTGCTCCGTGAGGGAGTGCCGGTTCACAAAAGAAAATCAATGCAAGGTCTGCATCCGAGAGGATGATGAGTTTAGGTTCATTGCTACCGGGCTTTCGTTTATCTTTAGAGACATGAAATTTTCCACTCATTCCCTTTTGGAAACATGAATATCAAATATAACACTCTATTCAATAAATGCAACCAAGATGAATAAGACATCAGTTCCAGAGAGTTGAAGAGCAAACCCAAGTCAGCAGAGAATGGGGGTGAAGGGCAGTTAACACACAGGTGCGAGCACACGGGTACAGGACAGTGAGAGCTGATACATCAATGGTGGAGCATTTGTGTGCTGTGCAGGTACTGGAGGCTCTTCCCTAACACACAAGAAAAGATGAGGAGGAAAGAGGGAAAGGGGGGAAGAAAGGAAGAGGGGGAGAGAGGTAGGCATGGTGGGAGGAAGAGGGAGAGAGAGAGCGAAGCAGTAAGAAGGAAGAAAGAAAACCAACAAACTAAAATTTTGAATAAACATTATAATATGTTATTCAGAAAGCCCACTGGTTTCTCTACATTCTGGAAGTAACAAAGTCTACCTTTGTTAAGGTAAAAAAAAAATTACTTCTTATGAAAGAGCTTTCAGAATTTCATTTTCCAGGGACCATGGGTGGTCTCTGCCTTTGTGAGTGCATCCTTCCTGTAACATTTGGGCCCACATGTTACTAAAGCCATTTGAGTTCTTTGTCTTTCCACAGTCATGGGCACCAAGGACAGCACATGCTAATGTTCTCCTCTGCTTGTATGAGCACAGGCAAGGACTGGCTGGAGCCAAGGAAAGAAGAGTTAGCCTTTGCCAGAGAGTTTACTGGAGACCAGCCACCTCAGAGAATCCCAACAGGGGTGCAGCAGCAATGAGTGCAGGCATCTTTGTGTACCTTTCCCAACAGCTACCATCAAGGATCCATTTTGAACTGTTTCTAGAACATTCTTCCATTGTTGAGGATCAAGCCCTTTTAGACACCTTTACATTTCTTAATGTTCCCACCCAGTCATGTCAGAAAGTTGGAGACAGACAAGCAGACAGACTAGTTTCCGTAGAACTTTGAATTTTTTTTTTTCAAGACAGGGTTTCTCTGTAGTTTTGGTGCCTGTCCTGAAACTAGCTCTTGTAGACCAGGCTGGCCTTGAACTCACAGAGATCCACCTTCCCCTACCTCCCAAGTGCTGGGGTTAAAGGCATGCGCTACCACCACCCAGCTGAACTTTGAAATTCTTTGAAAATCAAGAGGCATAGACAACTTTGGGATACGATTTTTGTTCTATGCCTGATCCAACCTGATTGTTGACAATCCTGGGAAGCCAGGGAGAAAAGCACATGAAGACTTGAGCTTTGGCTATATCCGTTTTCAAGTACTTTAATAATGACGCAATGACAGAGAGAGGGTTTATGTCAACAGAGCAAAGTGCTGCAAACACTCTTTGAATGCTGATCGTCACCATGTCCGGGGGCACACATAGTCATCATGCCCAGGGCTATTAGTAACCATTTCTATCCATAGTAGTGACCACTTCTGGGTTGATAAGGAACCAAGTGTTAGTTCCCCAGCCACATTTACCCAGCTGTTTTATTTATAACTGTGGAAATGGTGCTCAGGACACTCCTTAGCTGAGCGAGAAGACACAGGTCTACAGAGAAAAGCTAAGAGTGTTGGCTATTGACAGATCCAGAGAGAGAATGGGAGCCTCAGGGAAATGAATGTAGTTGAGCATGACAGGGTGATGGGTTGGAGAGAGGAAAGAAGCCAGGCCTCTGGGCTCAGAGGATCTAGACATGACCTGGTCATGGGAAAGCCCAGACTGGCTGAGACCCCATCCCCACTCCAGATACATATCATACATTTATATGTTACCATCTGCCAAAAGCCACTCCCCACTTCTTTTGGAAAGTCCTCCCCATGACTGGGAGAGTTCTCACAATGAACAGCCAGGCTCCAGATTGGGCTGTCCATAAGGGCCTTTACCCTTCTCTCTGCAGCAACTGGCCCAACAAGTGGGTGACAATCCAAACCATCACATCAGAGGCCTCCTATGATAGCTATAAAACCAAAACTCCTGGGGATGTGAGGCCATAGTGGTCAGATTTGCCACCATCCGAAGGATCTCTTCCATGGAAGAGATGGTGGCCAACTCACTCAGACTAGCAGAGACGGAAGACAATCAGGAAGTTTGCCAGCAACACTGAGACCCATGGATAGCAGCTCCACCAACCCAGCAATCTCCTATCCACGAGCCAGAATATTTCCCATTTTTCCTTAGGATAGGTGGGTAGGACATCTAAAGCCAGGCAGCAAATGAGTTTGCTGTGTGAAAGCCACTAAACTTAGTGCCACAGAAGATATCCAAAGGCTCTGGGACATATACTATCCAAAATGCAAAGACAGAGGAGGAGACACCATGGTGGGACACTAGAATACTAGACAGGGTAAAGGAATATTGAGGTACAACAGTGGACTACTGTAATGGCACAAATGGATGCTATCACGGAACCACGGAGCACTGTGGTGGGACAGTGGAGCATTCTGATGGGACAGTGGAGCACTACGATGGGACAGTAGAGAACTCTGATGGGACAGTGGAGCACTCTGATGGGACAGTGGAGCACTAAGATGGGACAGTGGAGAACTCTGATGGGACAGTGGAGCACTCTGATGGGACAGTGGAG
>LOEQ01001250.1:61489-75969 GCA_001685075.1 Bramus lutescens
GGAATTGGGAGGGGGCAGGAGGTGGAAATTTTTAATAATAATAATAAAATAAATTTTAAAAAAGGAAAAAGAAAAAAGTCCTGTTAGGGATGTTCCTTAGTGGATAGAGAGGGCTGGCCTAGTATGCCAAAGGTCATGGGTTCAATTCCCTGCACCACCTATAATGGTGGTGGGCACAGCACACAGGCCTGTAATCCCAGTCCTTCCAGAGATGGAGAATAGTGGGTGGTTCCAAGGTCACCCTCTGCCTGAGTCAGTCTGAGGCCCACTCAGAACAAATTTCACCCCCATTAAAAAAAAAACTCCTAGGTATGTCTCTGCATATTATCAGCATATTTAAACTGTGATGAGAAGATATTAAAAATGAGTGGCTAGAAACTGCCTTGAATGTTTTGTTTGGACATGAGATACAAGCTTTGTAATTGCCAAAGTGAATTCTTGCTGTGTTTGGTCAACTGCCTCATCAGTAAACTTGGTTTGTTTACTTATGATTTTTGATGCTGGGTATTGGACCAGCACCTCTTGAATTCTAGCATGACCTCTGTGGTGGAGCTATGACCCAGAGAGCCTAGAACATGCAAAACAAAGAGAAGATTAGTTCCCAAAATGAACTGCTGTTAGCTTAAAAGGCTTGTGAGACTTGAGGAAATGGTGGGTTGATTTCTTAGGGGTTTTTNGGGGGGTTGTTGCTTGTTCATCTGTTTTGAGGACTGAACCCAGGACCTCACTCTGACTTGGTAGCCATTCCTCCATGAGTCCTCCCTCCCTGCCCCCCTCCACACACAAAAAGGAGTTCTTGATACAAGGATCCCAGACCTGTAAAAGAAGGTTTGGCTGCAGAGATAAGATCATGTTTTCTTACTAATGATGGAGGCGTCTCCTCTGTGCAATTACACAGACAGGGTCATCCCACAGGATGCTCTGCCTGCTTAAGAACAGCTATGGAAAACATCACAGGTTTTCTACCCTAGGTCTGTATTCCCGGCTCTTCACTCTATCATGAAGGAGTTCAATGAGCTAACAGAAAACCCCCTGCTAAGGGAAGCCAAACTTGAGACCCACCGTGAAGCCTGCAGCCGCAGAAACCGAAGCCTCTATGTGCGAAATTCGGTTAGCCGTGTCTAACAGCTTAATCTGGTGTTGCTCATTCCTTACACTCACCCGCCCTCGCCCTAAATAAATAAGACTCAACCCAGTTACTCACCTAGACTCCCTTGGCAGATGTCTGTCCGTGTGGCTCCGCCAACAATAAACTCGGGGTTGGGACACAGTTCCTGAAAGTAGTTTAGGAGAAACACAAGTCAGAGGACGCTGTGTAACGGTGGTAGCATAAATAAAAACATCATGCAGAGCTGGCAGAAGCCTAGCATCTTGTCTGCTACCACACATACAGGCTTTGTCTCCTCTCATGGGTCTTCAAGACCAGGAAGGGAGGACACCAGAGTCAGCTACCGATCCACAGGACAAAAGCTGGAGCCCAGAGCCCCTGTCATGCCGAGGATCTTGACTACTGTGCACACTGAATGTAAGGGTGTGTGGATATGTGGGTGTGAAAAGGTTTCAGGGTGTGTAGGAGACAGGCAAAGGCTGAGGTGCTAACACAATGAGCTATGACCCTGCCCATTTGGACAACACCCCTCTTTATACAGAGAGCCATGTAGAGGTCTGTTTGACAAAAGGCAATGCCTGTTGTGGGCATTCCTTAAACACGTGACTAAGTAGCAAGGATTTTATAGCTGATCCAATCCTGAGGGTATCAGGGAGGAAGCCAGGGATCAAGGATAAGGTATCAGGGAGTACCCATTTCCAGGTAGAACTCAGGTCTGATGAGGTCATATTCCTGCTTCTATCTTTGCCATTACCAGCTTCCACTTGGCATCTGCTCACATGTGTTAGTTATCACCCTAGACTAGAAGGAGGGACCCGGTGGCAAGCCTTCAACCCTTGCTTTTTGTTTACACAGGAAGGCCCTACTGAGCGCCATTCTGGGTCTTATGGTCTCGCAGCAGGCAGGGGAGATGGAAGGGTGAGGAAAGAAGTGAAGAAACCAACAGGTAAAATCCTGGCTTCTCAGGGCTTTTGGTTTGCATAAGCAAATCAAGCTGACATTATTGAGAAACAGCTGAAAAAAACAAGCAAAATGAGTTCATATTAAAAGTCCAGGGGGCATTTTGGCTGACCAGCTGACCACGTGAAGACGGCTGCTGCCTGCTAGAAAGGTGGGCTCTGGTTCAGTCTGCAGAGAAGTGTCCAAAGAAGACAGTCAGCCTGGATACACGGCAAATTGTTAAGGGGAAAGGGTGGGACCTCGAGGGACCGAAGGGAACTTGGACTACACTTGCAAACCGATAGGTTGCACTCCTGCAAGGGCTGGCTAGCTACGCAGTGAGAACCATTGCTTACGTAGAGACGTGAAGAAATGATAGATCCAACATGATGAGGAAGCCAGAGAAAGCTGAACAAAAGGGGTAAAGCCCGCGTAGAGCTGTGACCGGGGGTTCTGAGATCCTACTGATGGAACCTTCTGGAAGATAGCCCTACCTATATGAACTGGTCAGCTCCTAGCCCTTCTCCCCTAACACCCCACTCTCCTACCCCCAAATATTATTTTTTAATTCACAGTTTTGTCAAGAAAGTAATTCTTACTGATAGACAAAATTCTAACAGGAAACAGTAAAATAAAAACCCTTCCATTTTTGCTCTTTATTATCATTTCTAACACATCCTCCCCAAAACTGCCTTTAATATGATATCACACTTTCATGCAAGTGCACATATCTTAGTCAGCTTTATATTACTATAACAATACACCTGGAATAATCAACTTACAAAGAAGAAAAGGTGTCAGGCATGGTGGCACATACCCATTATCCCAGCACTTGGAAAAATAAAACAAGATCATTATTTTGAGGTTATTTTAAAGACTCTATTAGAGAGGGGCTAGGAAGAAGAAAGAGGGGGAGAAGGAAGAGGAGGAAGGAAAATCGCATTTGGGCCCACATCTTCGGAGTTTCAGTCCATGAATAGTCCCACTATTGGGGGCGGGGGTCTGTGGTGAGGCAGACAGCATGGTGAGAATGTGTAAGAGGCCTAATCACTTCATGCCAACTAGGAAGAAGAGAGAGGGGAGAGAAGAACCAAGGGTTCTAATTCCCTAACACTCTCAGTGACCGCTCCCTCTGCTAGACACAACTTCTAACCGACCACCACACGTGCCAATGTGCTAAGGGGTGGGCATTCCGGGAAAGACAAGATGTGAACTATAGCTCTCTCTCTGTCTCTGTCTGTCTGTCTGTCTGTCTGTGAGAGAGAGAGAGAGACTCTCTCTCTGTGTATGTGTATGATCACATGTACTTTTACATCTTTTATAAGACAAAGTTTTAAGTTGCATTGAAAGTACCACGAATCATTCAGCCAGTCTTCCAGTGAAGGAGCTTTGATTTTTGCTCTGTTTTGTTTTAATCTTTTGGTGGCAAGTGAAAAGTGGACGTGGTGGGCCAGAGGGATGGCTCTGCGGGTAAAGGCACCTGCCACCAAGCTTGACAACCTGAGCTCAACTCTTGAGAACCAGTATAGGGGAAAGGGTTTAAAAAAATGTTTAAGGAAAGAGAGTCTTTCAACCTATTCAATGCTTCCTTCATTCACATGTGATCAGACACTCGTACACACACCCATATACACACATACCCATATACACACACCACACACACTATACACACATACCACACACCCATACACACCACACACACTATACACACGAACTACACACCCATACACACACGCATCACACACACTATACACACATACCACACATATATATCACGCACACTCATATACACACACGCCACACATATACACACCACACACACTGTCACATACACACTACAAATATACACACACCACACATATACATACCACACACACCACACATATACACACCACACACACTATTCATACCACACACACTTTATACAAACATACCACAAACATACACACACACTATAGTAAATGTAAAAGCAGTAGGTCTAATCTGCTCTCAGGTGCTGAAGAGCCCCCATGCTCTAGACCATTATTTCCTGACAACTAAAAGGTGGAGGAATTTGAAAAACTAATTAAAAAATGACAGATTGGAAAATCTTTTCATTTAAATTTTGCCTTTAAAAGGTAGTAACTTCAAGAAAGAAGGGAAGAAAGCATTGAATGGGGTTTGAAAGACCCTCTTTCCTTAAATAATTTTTTTAAACCTATCCATCCCTGTTACTATTATCCTGCTAAATGGCCATAGTGCCGAGCTGCCCCGAAGCTCGCATCTCTGCACCTGAGAGTCTTGCCGCAGGGTTGTGGGTAGTGCAGAAACTCCACTGGTCAGCATGCAGAGGCTCCACGACACTGGAGTGCTCGCCTCCAAACGGCACAGCTCTATCATTCAAACCCATTCCTTCAGCTGCCACCTACAGATGACACTGATGCTTCAAGGTGACCCCCCTGCCCTTTCTGCTCAATTCCCTGTCACACTATCCATGTGACAGAAGCAGAAGGCACTCATAATCAATAAGTGTGCAAAGCTTTGCTACAATTTTAGGTTTGCATTCAAGAAGAGAGAATGTTGGCAGAGGCTACAGTTCAAAATGCTGCCTGTTGGTAAGGAGGTAGAATTTTTATTTTAATATGTGTTATTCACTAATTACAATGCAAAATGTCCCCCACCCCACCCCCAAAATAGCCATGACTGATGTATTACATGGATCCTCCAAGGGTCACATAAAGTCCTCATTTTACAATTCACATGGAGATAAGACCCCTGCAGGACACAAGAACTTACTGTGTACCTTCTCCCCCATTAAATCTCAAAGCAGAGATAGAAGAGACAGACAGCTGGAGAGACTTAAAAGATGGAGCCCCTGTCTGCCTACATTTTTGGACTGCTATTTTTTTCTTCTTTAGCACCAGTCATGTGTGTTTAGGATGATGCTTCCTGGCCATCAAGAGATGACCCCAAGCACTCCTTAACACAAACTACCCAAGCCTTCTGCCAGCCCTGGAAAAATGGAAAGACAGGAAACAGTAGTCCTTATTTCCCATAAGGAACTCAGGATTGGAAGTACTGTAAAAGCCCACACTCTCTCAGAAGTGATGGCTACTCAGAAACATTTCTCTCCAGGACAGTGTCACTGGTAGACTTGGCATTCGAAGGGCTCTGAATTGTCCCGTCAAGAAGCCCAATGATGCCCTTATCCTCACTCCCTCACTCCATCACCACATCCTAGAGCCCAGCACTTCTGACCTTCCACCATCTGGTCCACGATGTTTCTAGCTTCGCCTGTTTCCCACCAGGTTTTGTCTGCTCTAACGACCATGGAGCACAGCCTTCTTAACACCCTTTCTTGCATGTTCTTCCACAGCCCAGTGCCTTGGCTCACACCCAAGCCTTCTCCTTGAGCTGACCTATGACCTCTCTCTCCACCAGTCCCAGCTTAATCGTCTTTTATAATTTTCCTGTCCAATTCCACAGTCAACCATTACTGTTTCTGCCCCAGCACCCATCCATGTTGTTCATTGAATAGTTTTCTCTCCGGCCAGTCTGTCTTGTAATGCTATCTAGAGATAACTCACTTCCTAAGCATTTACATATTCTTTCATCCAGATTTCCTCATAACCCAAGGAGGTGGGTAGTACTATTATTCTCACTTCATGCATAAGGAAACAGGGCCTCAGAGAGGCTAGTAGCTTACCCACAGTCACTTTGCTACTGAGTGATAGACAAGGGACCATAACCTGACACCCAAGCCCATGTTCTTCTCTACTCCAGTGTCTCCCAGTTGTCTGCCTATTTTCTGCTCCCCCCCCTTAACTAGTGAAAGCTCCTTGAGGTACCTCCCAGCCCAGGACAAGTATACAGCAAACCATGACTGAATTGGAAACTCCAAAGCCACGAATCTGAGAGGTAGCAGCTGGAGAAAGATTGGAAGCTCCAGAGCCTTCCACCACCCATTAACCTTCCAACAATTCAACCCCTCCATATGTCTCTCAACTGGAGTCCTTATTAGAAGCCTGGCATGGCTTCATTCCTGACTCCATATTTCTCCTTCAGATCAATAAACTGCTTAATTGCCAGGGGTGGGGGACACTCGAGACAGAAAAGAATATTGAACAGGCTGCACTAAGTCTGTTTACACTGAGCATTATGTGCTTCGCAAGGGCTTGGGATAGACACTGAACCCAGGTGGTGAGGCAAGGAGCTAAGAGCACCGGAGACCAGCATGACCAGCCGCTGTCTCTGTGGGTGGGCTGCTGCTCTTACCCCACATAAACAGAAAAGCCCTAGGAGATTTCACCTTTCCAACAGCAAGTTCTTCCTGAGAACCCAGGTCTGATCTTGCAACCTTCATCTAGACAAATGTGTCTTCCATTCCTTGGGACAAGAGCCTAGGTGGATCTCCTACTTAGAAGCTTAAGAACAGGCAGAAACAAAACAAATGTAGCCCTCCTGGTTGTATATCCAAAAGAACCAGAACTAAGATAGGGACACCTGAACATCCATGTTTTTTGTAGCATTAATCCCAATTGCCATGATAGGGAATCAGCCAAGCTACCCATGCACAGATGAATGAATTAAAAACATTGTATATTTATACAGGGGAAGTATGTGTGTGTGTGCAATGGAGTATCATTCATAAAGAAGATGAAAATCATGTCATTTGTAGAAAAAATGAACAGAAGCAAAAAAATCATCATTTTAAGTGAAATGAGCCCACCTCACAAAGAAATGTAACCTATTGCTCCTTGTACGTGGAACTGGGGAAGTAGAGAAGTAAAAAGATGGCTGTCAGGATGTGGACGAGGAAATAAAACACCTCCACTTTTGTAGAATTGCTAGGTTTAAAAAAAAAAACTGGTAATTCCAAAACTAAATAAAGAGTTATTCTCTAAAGTAGCAAGGCAAACAAACAAAAAAGCAAACAGGGCTTGAACAGGCATCTCTCTAAAGCATACACCAATGATGTATAAGGGCAGAGATGAAAAGGTACAGCCTCCGTAATCATCAGGGGAATGCAAATGAAGACCACAGTGTGACCACACCCACTCCTCCTCTCCATTCTCCAGCCCTAAAGGAACCTTCCATGACCCTCAGTAACCCTATGTCTCTCAGCAGTGATGTTCTCACAGTTTTCCCACAACTGACTGTATCTAACCTTGGCTTGTTCCCCTGTGTGCTGGCCTGGGGGCACTATGAAATCCTAAATATCATGTGTTCTGTGCCTCTTTCACACAGGGCAATTACCCTCCAAGATTAAGTTATAGTTCTCAAAACAAGACTGACACACAATGGTTCCCACAGTGCCATTTTAAGGGCAGAAAAACTGAAGCTCGGAGAGATTAAACTGCCTGCCCAAGGCCACGTCAGCAGAGCTACTGTTGAGATCTACCTTGTCTGACTCCAAACGTGCATATGTTCTTCCTTGGAAATAATTTAAGAAAGCAAGGCGGAATTCGAACTATGGGATCTGAAAATGAAATCTACCACCGTCACTTACTTCAACTCTTGGCCAGATGTGACAGCCCTCCACCCTGCGTGACAGTCAACTGTGCCTTACCGTGGGTCGTTTCCATATGATGCCTTGAGTGTGGGGAGAGCCGGGCCCAAGATCACTGTAGCCCAAAGCTGATGGACACGCTGGAAACTCTGGATCTTTAAACAGCACCCCTGAGTTCAAGCATTGTTTTCTCAGGGTCTCAAAGTCTTGGCCCAAATACTTTACAGCATTCTGGTTAGAGCCAAGCCCCTTAGCAGCTGCACGTTGCTTGGATACTCCAGCTGCCAGGGCTGCCATGGCCTGGCTGTGAGCTCTGTAGGGTGTGCAGGAAAGCAGGGGTTCTGTGACCCTCCAGACATCTACCCTATGGGGTTGCTGCCCTATAAGGGAGCAGGCAGGGAGGTGGAGCGTGTCAACTTTTCACCTGAGGGAGGCCCTTCTCCAAAGAGACATGAGTCATAAACAGGGTCAAATATGTATTCAAGGCGCAGATAAATCTGCCCCACCTTCTCCTGCTGTTCACAAACGATTCAAAAGTCACTAGAAGCTGGATAGGGCAGGGTCTGGGTCCTTCCCCAGAGCCTCTGCGAGGAGTGCCCTGCCTGTACCTTGGTTTTATTCTAGTGGAAATAACTTAAGGCTGTGGGTATTCAGAACATAAAGAGGATAATCCTCTGTTCTTTTTATTTTTATTATGTGTGGTGCTTTGCCTGCATGTATGCCTATGCAGTACAGGTATGCAGTATCCATGGAGGGCATAAGAGGGCGCTAGAGTCCTCTATAACTGGAGTTATGGACTGCTGTTAGCTTCCATGTGGGTCTAGGAATCAAACCCAAGCCCCTTGGCAAAATAGCCATTGCTCTTAACCTCTAAGCCATCTCTCCAGCCCCAACTTCTGCTCTTTTCAGTTCCTATACGTATTTTTATTTGTTACAGAAGACACAGGCAACTAATACAACATGACAAGAATCCTCTGGACCACTTCTTACAGCACAGGCTCTCTGATTGCCACTATCTCCGAGGGAGTTCTGGGGGCGCTGTAAGATGCCTCAGTGGGTAGAGAACTTGCCATATAAGCAGGAGAATCTGCATTCAGAGGTAGAGACAGGAAGATAAGAAGTCCAAGTCCCTCCTAGATTACAAAGTGAGTTAAAAGCCAGCCTGCATTGCATGAGACCCTGTCTCTGAAATGAAATAAAACGAAATACAAAATAATCATGATTCGGTAGATCTGAGGTAAGACTCAAGGATCCACAGTCTTTAGACCATTGCTCTCAGATGATTCTAATACAAGGGTTCACGCTGGACTCTGAACCAGGTGGTCTGCAACTCTTCACCTTCATGCTGAAGGAAGCCTTGTGTTCAGCCCTGAGCTAGGTGCTTCCAAGTGAGCAGAAAGCACAGTCACCTCCCAAAGCATGAAAAAGAAAAGAACTTGGTTTCTAAGGATTCCTCAGAAATACAAGGTCGGAATGACCTTCAGAGGCTCAAGTCAGTTATCTGAAGAATCTGCTCCCCCTACACCTCGGAATTCTCCCTTTATCCCCTCAAAACTCCTTTCCTTTGAACCAGCCCTCGCTCGCTCTTCAGCTCACTGAGCATTCACAGCTAGATTTTCACCCGTGAACAACGTCAACCCAGCCTTTCTTCAAACCAGAACCCCGGCTCCATCCCATCCCTTGAAGTTGCCTGGAACACTGAAGATTCTAGAAGCCCAGCACCTCTGAGTGTGTAGTGGGAGGAGGGCTTATTCTTGTTTCTCACTCAGTCATCTAAGTGTCTGAAGTTCATCATGAGTCACAAGGAAGAATGTGGTCTTTCGGAGCCCAGGTCTGACGTCACCAGCCAGCTTAGAAGGGAATGGGGCTTCTGTGTGTCTTGTGGGAACTTGCGTACACTGGCCTTGTTGACTTAGCCACCTGTCTCCACATCTCTCCTTCCTCCATGCCCTGCCCCAGAAGGCCTGCTTTCTGTTTATGGGACGTCGTGCTTGTCCCTCCTCAGGGCTTTGCACCTGCTGTTGCTGCCAACTGAAATGTTCTGCTCTGCCCTCTGCTCATATTTCACACCTGTACCCCAGGAAAGGTTTTCCTCAACCCCATCCCTCAAATTTAGCCACTACCCCCCTTTACACTATCAGATGAGTATGCAAGGCCCTGCCCAGCACAGACTCCTGCAACCAGGGAATTAAAGCCCCTCTGTCCTATTGGACTTGGTATCCCACAAGGACACTTATCAGGGCTGGTTTTAATTGTCATTTAATCCCTGGATCCAAGGACACTCCCAGAAACTCAGTTAAATGTTTGCTACATGAAGAAACAACCACATATCAAGATGGACGTCCAGTAGCTGAATAGCTCTAAGCCAGAAACAACAGAACGAACAACCCCATGCAGGGTCACTCGTTAATTAATAAAGACCTCAAGGAAGTGTTTTTCTGTCTGCTTCTTCCCTATACTTCACCAAACTGTTCTTCTCAGACTGACAAAAATGAGCAAGCCCTTCCTCCTGCAAATACAGAAGCAGCGCGGCTGGTAATTTTGCTTCACCGTGAGGGAGCTCCTTCGGGGTTTGCTATCTAGCCTTCCTTCCTAAACTGCCTCACTTCTGATCCAACAAGCCCTTCTTCATCATGTAGGCAGGTCTGAGCGGCTGCAAATAGAGCCCTTGCTTGCCCAGTCACGAAACGAGCGGCTAGTGGAGGAGGGAGGCCTTGTTCACCAGTCCCTCTTGATCAGACAGCCAATGTCTACCTGCGATCCAGCCAGGCACCAAGGAGGAAGCAGCCTGTCCCCACAGCCTCTGCCCATCTGGACAGATGTCTTCCGTACTTCATGCCTGAGACAGCTGCAAGAACCAGAGCCAGCTCCCTGCCAGGAAACCTCAGGATCTATTACAGAGGCAAAGAGTCTGTGCAGACGCCTGCCTGGCAGCCCCTACTCAATAAGAACACCTCTTGGCAAACAGCCCAAGTGCATAGCAGCCAAGTCAGCCCCTGAACCTTACCCAATGGCAAGCCCTTCATGACTACAGGGAGTCAGGCAGAAATACTCCCTCAACGAGAAAGATGTATCACCCTGGTTGCACCCAAGGGCCCAAGTATGCTTCTTGGGCAATTAAAGTTTGCAAGGCTTGTTGTCTTGCATAACTTTAGCACTGGAAAAGGGATGGGTAAAAGCTGGCAGATTCGTCCCCTGAGCCTCCCGTGTTTAGAATGCTAAGGGAAGCAAGGGTTGGACTCCACGTCGAGATCATTTTGGGGTTCTCATATGTGGCTGGCAGAAATGGAAACCGGTACAGATGTTTTGGGAAACATCAGTTGCATGGTAACTCCCAGCAGCACTTCACAGTTAGCAAGAACTGAAAGAGAATAGAAATTACATGTCTGCTCAAACCTTATCCACAGATGCTTGTACAACTAAGAGTTCTTCACAACAGCCGAAAGAAGCAGACACCAATCAATGGGTGAGCAGATAAACAAAATGCAGTACATCCAGAGAACAGAATAATAATATTTAGTCATAAAAATGTGTGCAGTGCCCAGGTGTGGTATCACATAAACCTGGGGTCTCAGCACTTGGGAGGCAAAGGCAGAAGGTTCATGAGCTCAAGGCTAGCCCAGATGACCCAACAAGACCCAATGGCTGGCAGGAGGCAAGGGGAGCTCACAGTGCAAGACCCATCAAGGCCCTGAATTCCATCCTCCCAAGAGTGAAATACTGCTGCGTGCATGAAAACTTTATGCAAATTAAACAAAGCTAATCACCAAAGACATGTCACTCTCAGAGTCACTGTAATGAGACATCTAACAATCAAGTTTCAAAGTTTTCATCCTTTATGGCAGGGGGAGCCTGGCAGCTTCCATCATGGCAGTCCCAGAGCAAGAATGGCTGCCCTCTAGAAGGTTCTTCCTTTTGTCTGTCCCATTTCCTGGGCTTCCAGCCTGCAGGATGGTGCCATCCATATTCAAGGCAGGCTTTTTTCCCTTTAGTTAGCAGTCTCTAAGAATGCCTTCACACACCCAAAAATGCTTTATTCATCTCTTAGGCACTCCTCAATCCAGTCAAGTCGATATTAAGATTAACCATCATGTCCAGTTAGGTGAGACTTCCAAGGCTGGCAAAGCCATAGAGACAGAAAGTGACTGCCAGGAACCGGGAAGACAGGAGATTGGGGCTGACTGCGACAAGGTCCACAGCTTCTTTTTGTGGCAAGAGACTTAGCTAGAGGCGATGGCTGGACAACTAAAAGCCATGCCTTAAATATACGCCTGAAAATGATGGTGCCTGTGTCGTGTGGAGTATATCTCCAAACAAAATCTAAATAAACAAAATCACACTTGGAATGTCAGCACTCAGGAGAGGCTAAAGCAGCCCGAGTTACAGAGTGAATTTGATACCAGCCTGGATGGCATAATAATGAGGTTGAGGGTTTGGGGAGGAAAGGACAAAGGCGGGAGGAGGGTATGAGGGAGGAAGGAAGAAAAATATTACATAACAGAAGGCTTGCGATGACCTGAGTACAAGGCTGGCTTCTCCTCTGCCCAGGACATCAAATGACCCATTGTGCAGCAGGCTTCTGGGGCTATGCGCAGAACCTTCTCTAGCCACACCAAAGAAAAGAGAAAGCTGACCAAGTGACAATATTGGGGCATATACCTCACCAGGTCTGTGAGATCTCTCATGGCACCTTGGGGCTGTACTTCAGACCCTCATCCCCGGCAAAAGGGGATCCAAGCAAGCCCAGCTGGGAGACTAGCTAAGATTGCCCTCCAGTGGCCAAAGCAGGTCCTGCTGAACCACTGTGGCTAAGGGAGAAGGTGGTACACCATTCATTGGAATAAACTAGAGCTACACAGAGCTTTTATATTGATTGGCTGATCAGACTCACGGCAGGCCCACAGCCAGACTTGCCCAAGATCACTCAGTAGCCAATTTGAGGCCAAGCCTTATGATTTGATATTTTGTTACCTTCCCACTACTCAGAACTACAATTTCCAAGGCATCTGAATAACAGGTAGAGATGGGATGCACCATCCACAAGATCACTAAGAGGGCAGAAGGTGCAGACAGGAAGGTGTGGTGATATTTAATTTGTGCTCCAACACATACAGTTTTCCTGAAGATCAGATGGTAGAACTAGCCACTAGTTAACCATAGAGGTCAGGCAGTGGAGGCATACATCTTTTATCCCAGCACTTGGGAGGAGGAAGTAGGAAGCTCAGGAGTTCAAGGCCACACTGGACTACATGAAATTTAACTTGTCTAAAAGAGAAAGGGAGCCCACACCTTTTATCCCAGCAGTTGGGATCTCATACCTTTAATCTCAGCACTAGGAAGGTGGAGACAGGAAGTGATATGGCTGGGTAGAGAGAGGAATAGAAGGTGGGAGGAGACAGGAGCTCAGCCCCTTCTTTCCACCTGAAGATTTTGTAGAGGTAAGAACCTAACCTAGTGGCTGGCTGCTCTGCTTCTCTGAACTTTCAGCTTTCACCCCTAATATCTGACTCCAGGTTTTTATTATTAAAACAAAATAGAATTCACGCTATAGACAGAGAAATAAAGTATCCTGTATTTGTCATTAATGTAGCCTGTCCATACCAAACTTCAGGGCCATGGCAAGATGGGGTAGCACTTAAGGGTGGAGTGATGGATTTGAGGTTGACGAGTAATAAGGAGGGATTCAGAAAGCGGTGGTGTTCCAGTTATTAAAGGGCTGAAGTGTAGGGATTTGGGGAAAAGGCACTGAGAAGCAAGCATGTGAGCTGGGCAGGTGGCAGGGAAAAAACTAGCAATGACAATGAAGAAGACCTGCACACAGCATGGCAGTGAAGGCCCCTGCACACAGCATAAACCCTACATACAATATGAATGTGAAGAAAAATCCTGCTCACAGCATGGCAGTGAGGAAGACCTTGCCCATGGCACCAGGAGAATACCATGGCGCACTGCAGAGCAGCAGAGGAGCCACAGATGAAGAGACACCGAGAGGCCTTGACGGCTGTTCCCCAGCAAGGACGTTTCCTCGTAATTAGAAGGAAGCTCTGGGAACCAGGAAAGAGCTGGGGGCAGCCTAAATGGGCAGTGGCAGCAGGGTTGAACAAGGAGGAGACTAGTTCCCAAGCTGCCATCCTGAGAGGCCACAGGTGATGGGAGATAGGTAAAGAGAAAGAGATGTGGCCTGACTTCTTGCATGCTACTGTGCATATAAAATTTTTACATACTACTGTACAAATAAAATCACTCTCTATCTCTGCCTCTGTCTCTCTCTCTCTCTCTCTCTCTCTGTTTTTCTCTCTCCTTTCCCTCCCTCCTTTCCTTCTTTTCTTTCTTTTAGCACACAGTTCCTAAAACCCCTGGAATTTCCCAAGCAACTAGGGAGAGTAGGAGAATCTTTTATGCCGATAGCAAGTCTTTGATACAAGTTCCTAACACAGAGCTCCTAAATCCCTTGGAATTTCCTGGGTGGTAACACATCTTTGCTTTTAATGAGGTGTCTCTGGGTGGGCTCCTAGATCGGGGTGGTCACAAAAAGAAAAAGAAAAACACCAAAAAAAATTACAAAGTAAACAAACAAAAATTAAAGAGGCCGCCAGGAACCTGAATCTTGCATTAGGGTCCTATCCCCTAGGAAGGAAAGTACTGGACTGAACTAATCTCCATCCATTATAACTTCAATGATGTGGTTGGAAAGCCTCCAAGCCATGGACTGTGTGTCATGATAAGAAGGTGGTATATCTAGAGAGGGCTTGGGAGCTCCAGCCCCTTCCCCACACACTCAGCCCCTGGCATGTGTTCCAAAAGGTTACTTATGAGTTGTATTCTTCTCCACTAAGTGGGCACCCTAGTAAGTAAAACTAACCCGAGTCAAGTCAAATAATCTTTTCAAATCAATGAGGAGTTGAGTGTTGGAGCCTGTTCCGGCAGAAATCAGCTGGAGGTTCC
>LOEQ01001250.1:109876-120251 GCA_001685075.1 Bramus lutescens
AAGGAAAGTGAGCTGTGACAGCCAGCCCCGCAGTCTGCAGCATGCTGTGACAGTGAGCTCAGGATGCAAGCGCACAATCCTAAATCTGCTACATACAGGGCCTGAGCTCCCAGCTGCAGTGCCAGCTTCACCAGTCCAGAAGTTGGATTCTCCTGAGGAAGTAGTTGTATCTCTTGATGACTTTGTTCTCCCAGCTGTAAAGGTGGCAACGATGGCAAGACAGGGCTCACTGAGCAACATGAGGATCTGATGATTGAATACGTGCTAAACATTTGAGAAGAGATGGACTCCCCAGCCGCTCCAGCCTGTAACAGCGCAGAGGTGGACAGACCGTTTTGACCTCGGGCAGACTTCTGCAGAGCCAGCTTTATTTTGGAGTCTCTATCTGGGTGATTGAGGTTTTCTCAGAGCTACACTGTATGCTAAGGGCACTTTTGCCCCACAGTCGTTTCTTGTCTCTTCATTGTTCCTGTAAGACCTTCCTGGGGGTCTGAAGACTTTCTCTACCTCTGGTTCTCCACATTTCCGCAGCCCCCTACGTCTTTTGTTGGTGGTTTTCTGAGACAGTGTCTTACTCTACACCCCAGGCTGACCTCAAACTCATAGCAACCCCCATGGCCTCAGACTCCCCAGTGCTGAGAATACAGGTGTGAATCACCATGCCTGGCTCCCCTGGACCTCTGTTCCAGTTTGCTTTCTGTTGCTATGATGCAACTTGAAGACAGTAAATGTTATTTGGTTTAGAGGTTACAGGTCATCCTAGGAAGCCAAGGTTGGAACTCAAGGCAGGAGCTTGAGGCAGAAACCAAGGAGGAACATTGCTTCCTAGCTTGCTCCCTCTGGCTTTCACAGCTACCTTTCTCAAAGAGCCCAGGGCAACTTGCCTATGAATGACAACTGCTCACAGTGGTCTGGGCCCTCCTACATCAATTAGCAATCAGGAACACGACCACCACCCATGGAGGCAATTCTTCAACTTAGGTGTGTCAAGTTGAAGACTGCCTATCACAATCTCTANTTGCTTCCTAGAAGACACAAATTGGTACATTCAGTTAAATGTAATTCTTTGCTATAGGACTGGTCAGAGTCCTTTACATATAAACAGCATTATGACTCATGAAAAGGCAAATTGAATGTCAAGCATTTTCCAAGATCTCTTGACCCTGAAAAAAATTACAGAACCACATTCACACAGAGATCACCCATTGACATCTCACAATACTTGGGTTGCTTTGCAGAGTCAAGTTGCAAGCCATTGGTCTAGAACACCTCTGAAGTTCCATCCAACCCTGTTTTCTGTATTGCAGACCTCAATCGTGAAGCATTCTGGGTGAGTATGGCACAGCCAGGGCCATGTTCTGCATAGAGGAAACCCAAGCCCTCCTCTGCTTTGTGTCAGCAACCTGAGCTGTATCTGTAAGCCTTCATCCACCTGAGACTTACACAGCCCTTTGTCAGCGTTATGGATGTTGTGGTCCCTGTTTCACAGACAGAGAAACCAAGGCCTAAGAAGTTAAAGACACTGGCTCAGATCCATAGCAAAGCAAATTCTTAGTGTGGTCCCTGAGTTACCCTCTGTTTGACAGAGGGATGGAAACCAAAGGGCCTCACTCACTCACTGTTGATGAGACATGAGAACCAGAAAGGTGTGTGGAATCAAAGCCCTAGAATAAATGAGATCACAACAATAGTGCTATGTCACTGAGGCAAGTCAGTAATAGCGAGGAAATAACACCTGACCCCAGCAGACCACAGCAGGAAGCAGAGGAAGTGTATGAACCAAGTCTCAACTGTCATAAAGCACACACAGCAGGAACCAGGGGAAATGTGATTGGTGTGGCTTGGATCTTTTAAGATTTGTTCGTTTTATTTTATGTGTGTATTTAGCCTGCATGTATATATATGTACCACACATGCTTGGTACCTGAAGAGATCAGAAGAGGGCACTGGAGAGTTGCAAATGGTTGCAGACCATCACATGGGTGCTGGGAACCAAGCCCAGGTCCTCTGCAAGAGCAACAAGTGCTCTTAACCTTTGAGCCATCTCTCCAGCCTTTGATCTGGGTTTTAAAGGCCTGCCAAAGGCCTACAGGCTAAAGGTTAGATGCCAACCTGCAGCACTATGAGAAAACATGGGAACCTTTAGGAGACAGGGCACAGTAGGAGGAAATGTGATGTGGTTGTTTGACTGAGAAACATTCCTTTATCAGTCAGTGTTGTGTCACTGTGAAGAGCTGTCATGCACGGCAACTCTTATAAAAGAAAATATTTAATCAGGGCTTGCTTACATCCAGAGGTGTCACTGAAAAGGGGGTGAGGACGTGAGTCAAATAAACCCAAGCTAACTCCAAAACATTTTAGTTATAATTTTTTTTATAAAAAGGGGCAAACTCACAGAACAGGAACAAGAAGTCCAACCTCAGGTGTGTAACACGGGAACCAGAGATAGAGAGCGAGTCCTGGGTGGGCCAGTGGTTTTTCTCTGGGTACCCCAAAGGTCATGCCCTAACCTGGTCCAGCCTCTTAAAGGTCATTGGCTGAAGGAGGTACCCCATCACCTCTGCCTTTTGTATAAATAAGAGAGTTTTAAACCCAATTTAAAGCTATATACACTAGGAACAGATATCAAGTATAAAATTAGGACTGCAACCAGTGTAAACAATATTAAGCAAGGAATGTATGCTAAGTGTTTTAATAAACATTCTATTCTAAGGAGTCTAAGTCTTGCATTGGAAATGGCTTGGCTAAATCATAAAAGGAAGGTAACTCTGACTATCTAATCTTCATCCCCATCGAAGGCCTGAGAAGGGAGATAATATTACTTGAATAAGCAGGAAGTGCAATTAAGTAGCTTCCAAAATGTCTAATATATGACAGAGACAACTGACTACCTGTAAAATCACCCAAAGTCTCATTTGCAGTGTTGAAGCAACGAACCTTGGCTAAGGTCTAGAGTAACTGACTGACCATTTTCAGAGGCAGGAAAACTTTTAGAGCCATCTTATCCTGTCTTGGCAAGATTTGGCAGTCTTTTTCCATGTGTCCTACTTATCCAGTCTGGACACCATGCACTTTGTCAGTGGTCAAGGCATGGGCAGTTCCTTGCCCAAAGGACAGTTGTGCCAAGAAGAAAACAAACTCCAAGTGGAGTGTCTTCAGTGCTCTATTCTCTCAGGAATAGATTGGTGCTGTCAGGACCAATTGTGTCTCACGTCAATAGAACCAGAAGTTATTTTAATGTCATGTTCTATATATCTTTGAAGAGGCTGAGGATTACCTATCTATACAGAACACTAAGACTTCATATTGGAATATTAAACGATCTTTAAACAACTGTGCAGTAAATGAGGACGATGACCTCAAAATGTAAACAATGTATGAGTATCTTGATTAGAGGTAGAAATATATAATGCAATATGATAAATATATCCTAAAAATTGTATCAATATACAAAATGTCTTAAACAGAGGTAGAAACAGAGAGTTGGTGACCAGGATAGAGAGAAAACCCAGACCCTTCCACCAGTGTGAGTTTCAGACTGTGTGCACTGCGGGGATCCCTGGCTGGAGAGACAGAGGCCTGTGGAGAGCTGTGNGGACCGAGTGACAGCTGTAGATCATGAGATCATGAGCTGCTGCCAACTGGAGCCACAGGAGGGGAGAGTCAGTGCCCAGTGGGGTTCCAAAAGAGGAGTGGACTGGTCCCCAAGACCCACAATGGGGCACCAGATGTTACTAAAAGCGGCAGGGGGTGTGTGGATGCAAGTCAAATAATCCCAAGCTAACTCCAAAAGATTTCAGTTATAATTTTCTATTATAAGGGGCAAACTCACAAAACAGAAACGAAAAGTCCAACCTCAGGTGTGTAACACAAAAACCAGAGAGAGAGAGAGAGAGAGAGAGAGAGAGAGAGAGAGAAACATGGGCAGGCTAGTGGTTTTTCTCTGTGTACCCAGCCTGGTACAGCCTCTTAAAGGTCATTGGCTAAAGGAAGTTCCCCATCCCAGAGGTTTAGTCCATTATCATCAGGATGGGAAGTATGGTGGTGTGCAGACAGACATGGTACTGGAGAGGCAGTTGAGAGTTCTACATCCAGATGTGTAGGCAGGAAGCAGGAAGAGAGACACTGGGCCTGACTTGAACATTTGAAACCCCCAAAACCTGCCCCCAGTAACACACTGCCTCCAACAAGGCCATACCTCCTATTCCCTGGCAAGTAGGACCACTCCCTAATGACCAAGCATCTAAATGCATGAGCCTATGGAGGCCATTCCTCTTCAAACCACCACTATCCCCTGTAGGCTCACACATTTGAAAACATGGTCCCTAGCCGGTAGCACTTTTTACAGGGGTTTAGGAGGTTTTGCTAGAGATAGTTTATCTCTGGGGGGCAAGCATTGAGTTCATAGCCTCACCCCACTTCCAATTTGCTCTCTGCTTCATATTTGCAATTGAAGATGTAGTCTCTCAATTTGCTCTTGCTGCCATGTCTGCCACTTGCTGCCTTGCCTCCCCATTGAGATGGACCCTATCCCTCTGGAAAAGGAAGCCCAGATAAACCCTTCCTTCCGTAAGTTGACTTGTTCTGTTGCTGGTGTTTTATGCCAGCAACAGAAAAGCAACTAGTACATTTGGTCACTGGGAACATGAACCTTAAGGGGCTATTGAAACTCCAGCCTCTCCTACCTCTCTCTTTCTCTCTTTGCTTCCTGGAGGTTATAGGGTAAATGTACAACCCTGCCACACACTCCTGATATGACATGCTATGCCACCATCAGCTCAAACCCACAGGACCAGGCGATCACAAAACGGAGCCTATAAAACAATAAGCCAAAAATGAACTTCCTCCTTGAAGCTGGTTATCTTAAATGTTTTGTCAAGGGGTAGAAAGCTGATTCGTAAGTTCGGTGGTTGGCTCTCCCAGCCCCTTCCTGTCTCTTTACTATCCCAGTATCCTGGCTCCTCAGCTCCTTATCTGCAACCCCCATACGCTCCCTCCGGCACAGCCACCGAATGATTAACGGCTGACAGACTTCCTGCCTCGGGACCTTACCCTCCACTAGCTCAATGTCTGACACCACAGTGGCTATTCAATATCTTCAGGGTCACTCCCTGGCAACAACCCTATTCACCTACTGATTGAGAAAAGGAGTGGAGCTGGGGGAAGGATAAAATGAAGAGACCAGGTTGATCCACACTCCTGCAACTGTGGCCCCCAGATTGTAACTGAGCAAGCCTAGTGTGATACTAGACTTTCATTGTGGCCTTGAACGAATTTGAAAACAACTCAATTCTGGATGTGCCTGAGGGCGTTTCCAGAAAGACTTAACTGAGGAAAGAGAGCCACCCACTCTGGATGTGGATGGCTCCTTCCCACAGGTTTGGGTCCTAACTGAGTCATGAGAAAAGCAAGAGGCCAGCTGGGCACTAGAGTCCATGTCTGCTTCGTGACCATGGCTACAGTGTGATAAGACACCTCATGCTCCCCTGCTAGGATGGACAGCATCTCTCAGACTGGAACCAAAACAGACCCTGAATTGCCTCTGTCAGGCATCGTGTCAGACCAGTAGGAAAATAACTCAGCACGAAGATACCCAGGGATGCTTACAACCAAGATGGCGCCTAGAAGCCCTGGGGAACTGCTACAGCTGTGGTCGGTGTGTTGGGAGAAATGACACCATCCAGACTGCACACTCAGGAGCCAAGTGACTGAGTGCCACACTGGCTTCTCGCCCTGTGAACTTGAGCACATATCAGGGCAGTTCTACAATTTCTACTTGAGAGGGACTTGAGAATTGAAAAAATGCAGGCGGTAGGTGGAGTTGCAAGGGTAGTCTTGAGGTTTGCCTTGTAGCTAGTTTTGCTTAGTAAGCAACTTGTTCTGGTTCAAAACACTGATTTGGAGGACTTGGGGTTACTGCTGATGGAAACCCTGTAGGGGCCACACCTCTCTGGCACCCTGGGGTGCTTCCCATAGAGCAGGCAATGTTCATCTCTACATCTGTTCCCTTCATGGCGCACTGAGAAGACAGAGGATCAGCTGCAGCAGCCTAGGCTCTCAGGTGCCCTCCTATGGAGGTGCCATTGCTGCTGGTGCTGGCAATGATGATGACAGCAATGATCATACTGATGGTAACATCTAAGGTCCTGCTGTTATCCCAGACATTTCCCAGACATTGAAAGCTGATATGTGTAACAATTCTGACTGTGCAGAGTAGGCAATAGTAGGTCCCCGCTTGAGAAGAAGCCCAAAATTGCTTCTGTGTTGCTTTGATAGAACACTTTCCCCATACAGGTTACATACAGTCCATCATGGAGGCAAGTCAGGGCAGGAGCTCAAGGCAGGAACCCAGAGGCAAGCTGAAGCAGAGACCCCAGAGGAGTGCTGTATCCTGGCTTGTTTCTAGGCTCACATTCAGCTACCTTATTTATACAACCCTAGGCCCACCTGTTTGGGGGTAGACCTGACCACAGTGGGACAGGCCCTCCTCCATCAGTTAGCCAACAAATGCACCCCCAGACGTGTCCAGTCTAATGGAGGTCACTCTCCCCTCCCTGTTGTCTCTAGTTTGTGTCAAGTTGACAAAAATGATCAGGCACAGAGATAAGTAAATGTGGGGGGGGAACTGGCATTTTAAAAATGTCAAGGAGTCACACAAATGAAGACATAATCTATCCTCAGCAGATCTGCCGTTAGGAGAAACCACTATGAAAGCTCCTCTCAGAGAGAGCCTTTCGATGCCTGGAGTGTGTTGTCTGTGGTCCTGTGTGCAGGCTGGAGACACAGGCAAAGACATGCTCAGAAAGAATCTGGGCCTCTGGAACTTTTGGAACTTTCTTCGGGCTGTTTCCTCTCCCCTTCTAGTCCTAGCACTCCCACAGATTGATATTAAAGGGACACCTGCCTGTCCAATCTCCTCGTCAGCTCCCGGCCACCCTCCAGAAGCTCCCTCTGCCTCATGGCACCCTCTGCGATCTTGAAGAGAGAATAAATATATAATCTCTGCAGAGGAGAGAAAGTCTCACTGAGTGCTATGCAGCTTTCTGTAGCTGTGATCCAAACACTGGGAAAATAGATAAAAGTCAGGAATAACTCGCTTGTGCTCAGGGTTTCAGAACTTCAGTCTGTACTTGTCTGATCCTGTTATTCTAGGGCTGAGCTGAGGCTCCATGGAGGCAGGAGCCCGTAAAGGAGAAGGCTGTTCACCTCACTGTAGACAGGAAGTAATCAGAGAGGTCCTGAAGGCCGTGTGTACTTCAAAGGCCTCCTTCCAGGGACTTCTTTCCCTCGCCAAGTTCCTACCATTTCTCCAAGTAGTGCCACCAGCTGGGGACCAAGTTCTCAACACCCCAGCCTTGTGGGGGACATTAATGTTCAAGCAAAACTGGGCTGTTTGTTTTTGTCTCCTGTACACTAATATGGGGTGGGGGGGGGACTCAGCCTGCGTACACTAGGCAAGCGCGCCACAGCTGGACAGCTCCAAGTGTTTTTTAATAACACTGGAATTCATATTGTCTGGGATCTGCTATCGATTCATATGACAGACCTGAAACAGGGAGAAGAGGAAAACATAGGTGTTCCTCAGGCTAGACCTGCCTTGTCCTTTGCTGTCTGAAGCCAGGAAGGGAGGCCCTGGGACTAGGGTCTAGGGTTTCAGAGCGAGGCTCAATTCATCATGTCAGCTGTTGCCGTATCCCTCCTAAAACAAGGAGTGAGGATTTCCCGTGGGCAGGTGTGAAGTCTGTGAGCCCAACAGAGAACTGCAGTGTACACACACACACACACACACACACACACACACACACACACACCTCCCACTTTCTTTCTCCTTCACCATCTAGCTATTATTTCGGATATGGCAGCTGTTTCTGGCTCACCCGCTACCCTTCTAGGCTGGATGACTCATTTTGGAAGAGGGGATCTGTGTGTGCCTTTATGTTTCCCTGACAGGGGTCATGTTTGCCTAAAAGAGAAGACTCGGCCAGCTTCCCTGAAATAGCATAAAGAGCAGTGTTGACTCAGGTTACAAGCTGGCCCCTGTCCAAATGGTGAGGTCAGTCTTTGTGTTTGCAAATCAATTGCAGTGGCTTTGGACAGTCTGGGGCCTTTGGGGAGCAGCCTTCTATGTACACAGTTGCTTAGGTCTGCTGCCCTGCCTGGATGCACCATGATGGGTGTTCACTAAACCGGAAAAGGAAGCCGTAGCTGAGAAGAGACATTCTGCTGCCTCAGCCTTGCAAAGCTTCTGTCTTGATGGCAGTGATGGGTGTAACCTGCCCAGCCATTTATTGCTAAAAGGATCAGGAAGGGAGGGGCCTGGCCTCCAGTTGTCAGGGAATAGGCACTTCCTCCAGGTAGTAGCCAAACTCCACTATAACAGGTTTGGGACAAATGTTTCCCTAAGAGCCCTGAGCCCAGGAGAGATCAGGGTGGGGCCAATAGAAATCAGACAGTGGGAAAAATCGACGGCTTCCAGCAAAGGACTGTGAAGCTTCAGAAACCAAGGCACAGAAAAATCCTGAACTATAAACAACTGCTGTGGAGCCCCCAACTCTTTCGGCGGCACACGAGATGGTGTGGTGACAAGCGGTGGCGTGCCTGTCAGGCAATGTGCCAAGAGTTGGAACTTGAAGACAGAGGATGTGAAACAAAGTCAAACTTAGGTAGGGAGAGGTTGTCATTTGAAAGAAAGACTGTGGTTATGGGCAGAATGGTCCTGTCTCAGGGCTCTGCAAGCATCTCAGATTCAGAAGAACTAGGGGGAGGGGCTTGTCGTTCTGTGGCAGAGGAGGGCCAAACGGCCACGTAGAATCTGGAAGAGAAGTTGGACAAATATTTGAACTGCCTAGCCAAGCAGGGAGAGTTCTGGCTAGTGAAGGTGGGCTGGGGACACTCAGCTCCGTTTGTGTGTGCTCTGACCTGGGGGAAGAAGAGCTGGGGAACCAGTAAAGAAAGAAGGAACCCTGAGCAAACGAAGCAGAGTGTCAGCCATGGGCAACAGTGGACTCCCAGTTCAAGACAAGAATGGACATGGTAAGGAAT
This sequence comes from Bramus lutescens, assembly GCA_001685075.1. Classification (NCBI taxonomy): domain Eukaryota; kingdom Metazoa; phylum Chordata; class Mammalia; order Rodentia; family Cricetidae; genus Bramus; species Bramus lutescens. The sequence goes on from LOEQ01001250.1 coordinate 118,919, forward strand.
GGTGTGGATAGCTCTTAAAGCTAAAATTATAGTTATTGTATTGATATAGAATGAAAACCTTTTTTGTTTGTTTGTACACTGTTAATTTTTTCTCACTGTCAGATTTCCATCAGCCCCACCAAGATGTCAGAACTCAAAAAGAAGAGGAGGACTCTAGACATGCTTCATGCACAGGAGTGCGCATGAGTGGGCAGTGCGAACAGACAAACTGGCCTTAACACAGGGAGAATGACACTTTGATTCCTCCAGGAACAGAGCCATTTGCATATCACATAGATATTTCAAGTTGCTACAGTTACCTACAACTTCCAGAGTTACAAACTAACTCAGAAATGCTAGACCATGACAACCTGGAGGGAGGTTCCAGACCTCAGTTCCTGATGAGTCTGGTACAGAGAGAGACATTTCAGACTGCATTGTTCTGGCTTTTCTCTCTGTAGAGCACTGCCCAAGACCCGCTAACTCTATAGTAGCATCCTTGGCTTTCACTCAGTAGAGGCCAGGAGCACTCCCCTCCCAGCTGTGACAATATGAAGAATGTCGGCAGTTATCTTCAAAAGTCTCTTGGGTGACATGGGTGGGTGGGGGCTGCCTCCCCTTGAGGATCCCTACTGGAAACCATTCATAGCACAGGCAGATACTAAGCCCTCCCACTATTCATTCCAGAAGCAAGTTCTCTGTATGTGAACTGCAGCTCAGAAATTCTCCCTCGACAGAGTGGTGGCATCAGTTACCAACATTGGCTCTCTTCTGAATGTTCTCTCTGCGTTAACTCAATAAATCCTCCCAGGTAAATTTGAGTTTTAGATAGGCTTCACACAGTTATTCTAGTATAGGTTGGTCTCAGGTGGTATTTGAGGGTTACCCTACTAAAACCACACTTTTTTTTCCTTTGCTTAAAACTCAGATTTAACCCAGATGGCTGTTTTTGCCAAATTGTACAGCCTAACTTGTGCACAAGTAACTGTCCGCTAATTGCAGGGACCTTGGGGCCTTAGAATCCCTGCTCTGCCTGTGACTAGCTTTAACTCATGGTGTTTCATCATTGAGCTTCTATGGGACTCAGTTTCTCATCTGTAAGATGAACACACCAGCAGCCACTTCTCATAAAGTTTCAGGTATTGACGCACTTGTCCAGATTCCGCAGAGTTGTTAGGATCTTGGGGTGGTGAGTGGCAACTGGGGTTAGTCTCTGCACTCACACTGCGGCTGACTCATCCAGTGTTTCCTGGACAGTCAGTCGTTGCTGAGTTTCGCCCGGCATTCCTAGCGCTGGGGTTTGAGTCTCAACTTTCCCACTCCGATTTGCGAGCGTCCCCCGCCACCGGGTCGC
>LOEQ01001250.1:160055-184580 GCA_001685075.1 Bramus lutescens
TTGGTTTTGTTGAAGCTTGCTGCAGGGAAGGGACCCATTGGATTGTCTCATGGTGGGGTGGGAGGAGCTCAGTGTTTCCAGCCTAGTCTCCCCGATGAGATTGGGACAAGCCAGAATATCATTATGATGTCATTGCTCTTAGTCAAACGCTCTCCTGCCCTGCTAACCACAAGCCTCCCCCAGGCAACTGTCAGCCCTCTCTGCTTGCTCCAGCATGAGCTCTCTGCCCGTCAAAACTGTTGCCCTGACCCAGAACAGCCAACCTTTTAGTCAATTAGCAGCATTGAGAAGTCCCTTCACCTTCTGTGAAGCTTCAGGTGATGGGAGTCTTAGTTTAAGACTGCAGCTACTCAAGGAAGCCCCTCCTAGACTTAAGAACCCTCACTGAAGGATCCAGCCTATGAAAGAGACTGTGTGAGAGTCAGCTAACTGCCAGCAGATTCCCTATGGCTTACTCCAGCCCGACATGGGACAAAGACTTAGAGGTTCCTCTGGGCAGGTCTTACAATGAAATTCCTCCCGTGGCAAAGAGTGTTTCACATGAAACTTCAACGTTGTCCTTTGAGACTGGGATGTGGCTCAGTGGCAGGGCGTTTGAACAAAACAAACAGTTGTCAAGAAAAAGTCCAGCCAGAAGTGAGCCCACAAAGTGAGTCCATGGAGCCCTTGCTCCATGTGCTGTTCGATAAGGACCCCAAAACCAACAGAGAATCTCTGCCTCCACTTCTGCCACCAAGGGACTGTGCTATGGCAGAAACTCAGAGTGCAGAAACACCACAGCATGCTTGATTTAAACACTGCTGTCCCATTTTATAGGGTGACTTCTGCAATATTTCCCGTTCACCCTCCCCAACCTTCTAATAGTAAATTTCCTTTCTAATTCCAGAGTTGTGGATGATGAAATCGAGGCCAACATTGAAGAGGTATTTCCTTCTTACCTCCCTAGTTCTACTCGTTCTGATGGACACAGAATACAGGAGAGCAAAAACATGGCAAGGGCCTGGGTCCCTTGACTGAGGGAACAGGGTTTGAAAGTGAGGCTATAGTCAGTCTCTTGTTCATTAAAGCCCAGTTTACCCACATGCAGGGGTGTGAGGGTGGCGGGGAAGGACAGAGCACCAGTGCTGCATTGAGCAGGCTGGGTTCTGGTGACTCCCCTTGCTTGGCCTCACTTTTATCATCTATAAAATGGACTCAAAGGATAACAAAATTTCTCAGGTTTCTAAGGGTTCTAAGAAAGGTTCAGTGGTAAATCCTGAGGGGCTTTTAGGGATGTAAATCATGAATTTCACCCAAGGCCCAATCTTAGCAAATGCAAGAAGTACCACAGGCTAGAGAAAGGAAGGGCTTCCCCTCTCCCTGAGGCCCTGAGGTGGCTCTTTGGGTCATGGTTGCCAAAGTCTGGTGCTTGTCGTATGTACCTAATGCGACACCAAACCGTTTGTCATTGACCTAACTGCTCCACAGTATTCCACTTGGATAGACCATACAAGGTCATTTTAGTTAAATATTAAAGACACTTGGAATTACAAGAAGTTAAAGCATAACCTCCCTTCTCATGTGGCTTCCACTCCTGCTCATGAGCTTTAGCTAAAAGAAACAAAACAAAAAAACCTTAGCTGAGCACAGTGGTGTTGCTCCTGTAGCCTCAGCCCTGAAGGGGTAGAGACCAGAGAATGAGGAACTCAAAGCAGCCTTGGCTTTGCACTGGGTTCAAGGCCACCCGGACTACTTAAAAGACAAGTGTGGTGACACATTCCTATCACCCCATCCCTGGATAGGTGAGACAAGGATCAGGAGTTCAAGGCCACCCTCAACTACGTAAGGAGTTTATATGAGACCTTGTCTCAAAACAAAATAAAACAAAATATCCAGTTCTTTCCACTGTCATTTATTGTAAGCCCAGCGTCCTTAGAATTCTGGCCCAAGGGAGTGAAAGACTCAGGGAGTGGGAGAGGGGCTGCCACGGAAGGGAAGGGGCACCTTCCTGTCAATCTTCACTTTAACCGGTCTCCTGTTTCTGCTCCTCACCTTCTAGATTGACGCGAATGAGGAGGACATTGACGATGGGTTCAGAAGGCTATTTGCTCAGCTGGCGGGGGAGGTAGGTGTCAGCAAAATTCTGCTGACATAGAGGAAAAGTGATTTTCCCAGAGGAGACTTCCATTTAAGGGGGAGGAAAACAAACCAAGCAAAAGCTCTCAGACCCTTAGCTCAACCTTTGCTGACATCCTCTCAAGCCCTCTGCTGGCTCTGAGGGACTCCTCTGTTTAGGCCAGCCTTGGCTCTGCTCTTCCTTAAGATTCTTGGCTCTCTTTGAGATTGTTTTATTTCCTCTGTGCCATGCCAACTGAGACTTGAAACATGACTCCCCGTCTTGACCCCCCCATACATATATATACCTGAGATGGAAGGGTCCCATTCTTCCAGAATATAAGCAGTTTATACCAAAGCATTATTTTTCTTTTTCTTAAAATAGTCCCCCCAGGCCTACAGTTCAACTACAAAGCCAGCGTGCCCTTTCTTCCCAGCAACTCCAGAGGCAAAGTGTCCTTCCACATTGTTAGCTGTCTCCAGTGTTACCATGAGGCTGGTCTGTTGCCTAGCCACAGGCTCATCAAAGGACTCAGGCAGATGCTGTTGGCTCTGCAGTGCCAGCTAACTCCCCTACTGCTTGTTTCTCAAGAGAAGGGGCCTCAGAGAAACTTACTGTCTCCACTAATTGAATAACACATACATACCCTGGGCCTTGTCTGGGTTACACAAAAATACACCAGAGTAAACAGAGGTAGCTGGACCACTTCTGAGAAGACCTGGCAAATGACCCCAGAGAAGGGCTGAGCCATCTCGGAGATGACTGAGCTTAAGTGGTTTCAGGAAACCCAGGTTCTGAGTTGTAGAGGATGGATAAGGCCTGCCAGGTAGGAAGGATGGGGTGAGAGAATTAGAGTGAGGAACACCATGAACGTGGTCCCTGCCATAAAGAAAGGGTGACTCGCTCGACCTCGTATGTGAACTACATTTATAACAGTAGGTTGAACACAAGCCAGGGTAGGCTGGGGACGGCCAAACCAACATCTCTTGGGGCATTAGCAATGAAGCAAGATCTATCCAAGATGTTCACTGCAATTCACCCAGCTCCCACAGGGAGCCCATGATGATGGCCCGTCCTATGTCCGCAGGATGCTGAGATCTCTGCCTTTGAGCTGCAGACCATCTTGAGAAGAGTTCTAGCCAGGCGTAAGTGGCCCCTTTGCAAACCCCTCATCAGGCTCTTACCCTTGCGGACATGAGGTGCCATGGGAGACTCCTTCCTTCAGGCACATGTCCGCTGCTGTGGCTAACCCGTCACTCTCTGCTCCTATATAAGTCATTGCCTTTGCACTCCCAGCACCGGGACGAATAGGACAGGGGAGGAGGTGTGTGAAGCAGAGCAAAGGTTCCTGGGTCTAGAGATGACAGATCAGATCCAAATTCTACTACTTACAAGCTCTATAAATAAACATGTTAGATAGATCACCCGTCTGACTTTTCACCCCTTATCTGCAAAATTGACACACTATGGCTCCCTCTTCCGGGCGGCTGAACATCCGTCCAGAGCCTGCATGTTCCATTCACTTGAGCCAATGAGCCAAGTAAATAACTGACTCTGGAAATGTCTGCTCAGGCCCAGGCTGGAGGCTCCCAGAAAGAATAAACAAGACTAAATGGAGGCCGGAGAATGAGGCAGAGCCAAGCCTATCATTAACCTTTTTTAGCTTGTGACTATCACTTTCTTGTGTATGTGTGTATGTGTATGCATATGTGTATGTATACCACAATGCACATGTAGAGGTCAGAGGACAACTAACAGGAGCCTGTTCTCTCCTTCTATTGTGTGGGTTCTAGATGTTGAACTTAGGTCATCAGGCTTGGTGACAAGCACCTTAGTTGAGCCATCGCAATGTCTTTTTTGTTTGTTTTTTGTTTTGTTTTTGCTTTGGGATACACTTTGATTCTGTAGCTTAGCATGACCTCAATATGTAGCTCAGGCTGGTCTTGATCTCACAACAATCCTCCTGCCTTGGGCTGCTGAGTATTGGATTTTAGTGTTGGGATTATAGGTGTGATTCACCGTGCCAGCTCTTCTAGTTGTTTCTTAAAAATCATCCAAAGACTGATGCTCAGTTCCCACACTGTTCACCACCAGAGAAGAAGGAAAATATACTCCATCACATCATTACAAATCATCCTGCCTCTGATAGAATACCGGAGTAGTTAGTGTGGGATGCCTGAGGTTACACATTGTGACATCCCAAACATCAGCTCTGTCAGTCATTATGATGTCCCATCTGACACCAGACCAGATGGCCTCTCCCTTGACTGCTTAAGATAAGAGTAAATTTAAAGCTTAAGAAGAGTCCAAGGTCTGTAGAATGTTCCATGCTTGGTGTGTGTCCCTCACAGACAAGGGAGACAATGGGTTGCTGCGTGGGAGTCTTGAACAAATGATTCAGTGTGTTCAGCATCAGGGTGAGGATGGCCAGAGCCAGCATCCCAGCAGGCCATGCAAGGCTTCCTCAGGGCTGGGCCCAGCTGCACTCCCCTCACCCTTAGGACAAGGGAACGGTGTGACCCTTGAGGCTGTCAGGCACGAGGGTGGTCACAGGGCCCCTGAGGTGGTGGTTGTAGTGCCTGTGGAAGACAAAGTCCTTGTGGAGGGAAAAGCATGCACTGTGCATGCACCTCTCTGAACTCAGACCCCTCCCCTGCCTGCCTGATGACTCCAGCCTTCTACGTGTCCCCACACAGCCCCATGCCTGTAAATGGAGGTTTCTCTGTCCTGCCACGTCCTGCTGCCTCTTCTAAACAACCACCCAGAGGCTTAATATTAATCACAGAATGTTTGGCCTATTGCTCAGGCTTGTTGCTAACTAGCTCCTACTTTTAAATTAACCCATTTCTATTGATCTATATATTGCCACGTGGCCGTGGCTTTTATCGGTCTGCTGGCATGATGTTCCTTGGGCAGCTGCTCATGTCTCTCAGACTCCACGCTTCTTTCCTGTATTTTTAGTTTGACTTTTCCGCTTGGCATTATTCTGCCTTGCAATAGGCCAAAGCAGCTTCTTTATTAACCAATGAGAGCAACATATATTCATAGAGTAACGAAGAGTTATCCCACGGTACATGCCTATCCTGGGGAATGGGTTGGTGTCTAGTAGAGCAAGTTTAAGACAAACTAGGCCCAACTATTCTACAAAGACATCACCAAAAGGGTTGTTCCTTGTGTCCTGGCGAGAGGTTAAGGGGGTAATGTGCTTGCCACACTGGTACGAGGACCTGTGTTTAAGTCCCCAGAACCTATGTAAAGCCAGGTATGGCAGCATGGACCTGTGATCCTGTGGTGGGATGGGAGGTGGAGACGAGAGTCCCCAGAAGCTGTGGGCCAGTCTAGCATACATGGGGGCTACCAACAGAGACCCTGTCTCAAACAAGGTGACCCACACCCAAAGCTGTCCTATGACCCCACACATTTGCCATGGTACATACCTATCTGTACTCACACACATGCATATACACCGATCATACACTCACATTACCATTGTCCATACACACACACACACACACGAAGTCTGTGGGTTGTGTGACAGGAGTCTCAGGCCACCAGTGGCACAGGACTCACCTAGAGAAGTTCTAGATCCTCAGATTTCTCAATCCACTGGGCACAGACCCAACTGTCTGCAGATGGACAGATGGCACAGCTGCCTTCCTTTCTCCATTCAGAGACTATAATGAATACACATGCTCTCCAGCTGCACGTGACAACATGGCAGTTTTCCACCCTGTCAGCAATTAATGGTTCAGCTGTGACCAGGTGTCACACATGCCTGTAATCCCAGCAATTGTGAGGCAGAAGTGTGGATTTGAAGCCTGCCTAAACTTGAAAACAAGGCTCTGTCCAAAAAACAAACAACAACAACAACAAAAAAAAAAACAAAAAAATCCCATCATTTTTTAAATCTCTTTTCTTGTTTATTTTAATATTAAAGCCCATGGGAGTTATGCAGAGAAAGTGCGTAAGATCCCCTGGGCTTCCCCAGTTTCCCAGCCAATTACTACACATGGCTAGAGTATTCCACGGGGCTGCTGTAGTGGCCGGCACAGCAGATGGACGTGTCTGTCTTTGTAGAAAGTTCTGTCAGACACTGCTAGTCTGAAAGGCCTTGTTCACATGCTTATCTTTTCTTTTAGGCCAAGATATCAAGTCAGATGGCTTCAGCATTGAGACCTGTAAAATCATGGTGGACATGCTAGATGTATCCTTTAATGTGCTCAGGACAGAGACTAGCTTCCTCACATAAAGGAAGTGAGTCCACTCACTTCACAGGCTTGGAGTGTGGACAGCCAGCCTGTCAGGTCCAGGGCTCAAAACCCTGGCCATACATCCACCATCTCTACCCAGAGTGGCCTTGGCTACTTCTTGAGTGACAGCGTTCTCCTGCTTCCCTAAACCATGATGTGTCTGACATGAATCTGTGTCTGCGGCAAGATTCCCTTCTAAAACCATGTGTGGTGGTACACTTCTGTTCATTCTAGCACGTGGTGGGGCTGAGGCAGGAGGATTTCCAAGTTGAGGTCAGCCTGGGCTACATAGCAAAACTTTTTAAAAAAAAAAAAAGTTTCCTAGACCCGATGCCAAGGACCTGCCTATGTTGGCATCCTTTCTCTTTGGCCTAGCTCCCCCTGGGCCTCCCACCTGTCCCTGAAGTAGACTAACCATGCTTCCCCTCCGTTTCTGAGGTCCAGTAACAGAACAGTGTGAGGTTCTGTGACACTCTCTACCAGCCACATGGCATGTACCTATGATGCGGCTCCCTTCACCAGACGCCTTAAAAGTACCAAATAATTCTCGAGGGCCCAGTTGTCTGTCTATCATCTCATAGCAAACTGCTAGCAAGATCTGGGGCTCCCACAGCACCCCAGTCAGCAGACAGCAGGGCTCCATCACACCCTTCCCCAGTCAGCAGACGGCAGGGCTCCATCACACCCTTCCCCAGTCAGCAGACGGCAGGGCTCCATCACACCTTCATGCAGTCCTTTTGAGAAAACTTAAGAGTATGAAAAGCAGAAGGCAAACCCTTCTGTAAAACCTCCCCACACATGTGCTGGCAAGACTGGGAGATCCAGCCCACAGGCCAATCAGATGCCACTGTACAGATGGTCACTGTATCAGGGACCGCATACTCCAGGAGCTTTCCTTGACTGAGAGCAGGAAGATGGGAGTGGCAAGCTGGGGCTGAAGGAGTTCTACATCCTCTGGACGAAGATTCAGAAATACCAAGTAGGGTCCTGGGGACCCTGGGGTGGGTAGGTCAGTGCTGGGGGGATATTTTAGACATATGTGTTAAGATGCACCCTCTGGAGGGTGGGGGAACATTTCCAGGGGAATTGAACTTTATCCACAGTGGCACTCCTGTAGGTCGCGACCCCTTTGGGGTTTGAATGACCCTTTCACAGGGGTCGCATATCAGATATTTAGTTTCATAACGGTAGCAAAATTGCAGTTATGAAGTGGGAACGAAAACAGTTTTATGGTTGGGGGTCACCACAACATGAGGAACTGTGTTAAAGGGTTGCAGCATTAGGAAGGTTGAGCCCCCCGCTGCCCTGCTAAATATTGAAAGTGAAAGTGATTCTACTGTGGCCAGACTAAAGGCAGGGAGACTGAAGACTTCACTCAGCACACACTTCATAGGCACCTTGATACCTGTTTCGATTTGGGTCGGGGTTCTAACAAGTGTTTTCCATGTTCTAGAAAATTTACCGGGAAATAGACGTTGACAGGTCTGGGACCATGAATTCCTATGAGATGCGGAAAGCATTGGAAGAAGCAGGTACCACTTCATACCCACGCCCCCTCGCCTGTGCTTTCTGTTGAGCCTTGTTCTATGCCATACAATATAAGGCTTTGTTGGTGGGTCTGAAGATGTAGCTCAGAGGCAGGGCTCTTGCCTAGCATCCCCAAGACCCTGGGTCCTAACCCCAGCTCCACAGAAAAGTTAGACGAACCAGAATTCGTTTGGTGGCATAAAGCAGGTACTGGTCTAAAACGACACACAAACACATCCTTCTCGTTCCCCTCAAAAAGACTGACTGTTCAAATTAAATGTCATCCTGGAAGCTCTGCCCATAGTGTCTTCCTGAATCTGAGTTTTGTCTGGAACAGCCTGGCAGAGCAAGAAGGTAAAGCCAGCTCTGAGTATATGTGTCTGTGTGTATAGTGTGTTGGTGTGTGTGGGGTGTGTTTGTGAGTGTGGTATGTGTGGTATATGTATGTGTGTTTGTGTGTATAGTATGTGATATGTGTCTGTGTGTGTGGGGTGTGTAGTATATGCATGTGTGTTTGTGTGCATGGTGTGTGTGTAATGTGTTTGTTGTGTGTGTATGTGGTATGTGTGTTTGTGTGTGTGTGATGTGTTTGTGGTATGTGTATGTGGTGTGTTTGTGTGTATGGTATGTGTGATATGTGTGTCTGTGTGTGTGGTGTGTGTAGTATATGTATGTGTTTGTGTGCATGGTATGTGTGTGATGTTTGTGGTGTATGTGGTGTGTGTTTGTGTGTGTGTGTGATGTGTTTGTGGTGTGTGTATGTGGTGTGTTTGTGAGGTGTGTGTGTGTGTGTGTGTCCCTCCCCATGCTCCTCTCACTCTTTCCCCTGCAGAGCTGACTTGGTAGAATCTGGCTGTCTCAGCTCAGCTTTCAGGAAAGCCCTGGCAGAACAGACATCAGTAACTAGGGTGTAAACCTAGCAAGACCAACAGAGCGGAGACCTCTGGTCTTGAGGACAAATCTGACTGCATGTGACTCCAAACAACTATGCATCTTTCCCTCAGGCAGACAAGACTGGGATGGGGCCTTCTGCTGTTAGCACCTCAGGCTCCTATCTACTACTTAGTGATCTGGGACAACAGGCCACCACCATCACATGCTGCCAGCAGACCCAAAAGGACTCCTTGTACCACGAATTCTAATTGTTCTTATAATAAAAACCCAGAGTCAGATATCAGGGAGTGAAAGCTGAGCTGAGAGATCAGAGAAGCACAGCAGCCAGCCACAAGAGAGACTTTTATCTCTACCAACGCTCAGCCTGAAGGGTTGATCCTGTCTCTACAAAACCTCAAACTATATCTGAGCTCCTGTCTCCTCCCACCTTATGTTCCTCTCTCTGCCCGGCCATATCACTCCTGTCTCCACCTCCTTAGTGCTGGGATCCCCTTTGTGTGAGCCCTGTTTCTCTTTTAGACGGATTCAATCTCATGTAGCCCAGGGTCTGAGGTTCTGTAGAGATGGGATCGCTACAGTTTCTTGTTTGTGTAGGCACACCCATGACTTCTGCTCGCACACACTGTTAGCCAGAACTTACAAGATCTCCTACAGCTGCAAGGAACGCTGGGAAGTGCAGTCTACATGCTCAGACAGCAATGGGCCTGCTTAAGTTCCTTTTCTATTCACAAGGAAAAATACTATTAGTCTGCCACCTAAATCTAGGAAGAAACTCATCTCCAAGATGCTGTAGAGCTAACTTACATGGTTGTTGCTACATGTTGATGACCATGGTCTTTAATTCAGAACAATTGCAAAAGAACAGACAAAAGCATTTCTTGTTAGGAAATAGACAGGGTGGTGGAACAGTTCAGAAACAAAGAGGGGGCTGCATTGCAAAGTTCAACCATCACACTGCCCATGGATAAAAGCAATTATGGGTGTAATTTAAAGTGTCACATAGTCCAGGGAGCTGGGAAGATGACTCGGTGGTTGAGAGTATTTGCTCTCAGAGGACTGACTTTGGTTCCCAATGCCCACATCCACTTGTAACTTCAGTTCTAGGGGACCCAACATCCTCTTCTGGCCTCTGCAGACACTGCATCCAGGTGGCACACATATACAAAAGCACGTACATGCACATAAAATAAATAAAAATATAAAAGGAAGGGAAGAGAGAGAAAGTGTGCCACATTGGTTCCACAGCCTGTGAGCAGAGCTGGATGGTGGGGGTGGCACTCAGCAGAGCTAAGCAGTGGGATCTGGCACTCAACCAATGGCTCTTTTTTCTCTCACCTCCAGGTTTCAAGCTGCCCTGCCAACTCCACCAAGTCATCGTTGCCCGGTTTGCAGACGATGAACTCACCATCGATTTTAACAATTTTGTTCGGTGTTTGGTTCGGCTGGAAACGCTATTCAGTACGTGGCTCTTTCGGCTCCCTTAGCTCAGTTAAGGCCTAGCCTGTTTGTCACCAGGGGTGCTGCCACTGGCTGTGTCTGTCTATGAGCTGGGAATGAATTTCCCTTTTGTTAAACTGGGGAAGCAGTAAGGAGTAGTAGCTTGTGCCATCCAGTGAGAACCAGCTGCCAAACTGGCCAACGCTGCAAATCTGCCTTTTCACACCCTCAGTTTTCACACCCCCTGTCCTCCCTCCACAGAGATATTCAAGCAGCTGGATCCTGAGAACACCGGGACGATAGCACTCAACCTTATTTCTGTAAGTCAGCAGCTCACACCAACCCCGGCTCCTGGGAAGGCTGGTAGAAGATGGGTCAGACAGGCTGTTCCTAGGGTTACATTCTTTTGGAAAGTTCGCTTCTAAGTTTTTTTCTGGTCTCTTGGGGATAAGAATGTAAATGGTTGTAAAGTCCCATGATGCACTTTGATTTTCTATTTCTGAACTACTTGCTGATTTTCCTGCCTAGGAAAACACACCTGGCTCTCCTGTCCCATGAGTTTTGACTGGAGCATAAGCACCAGGTTAAACTAAGATGACTGGGTATACCAGATGGCTGAGAAAAGAACTGATTGCCACTTGTGAGAATGTGCTTGTAGAGTGAGACCCTTTGGATGGAATTCAGTTGGGCTCTGGGAAGACCTGCCATTCTAGGCCACATCTACTTGTAGTAATTTTTGAGACAAATACTTCTATTATCTCTCATCTTTAACATGAAACTAACCATGCAGAAATCTATGCCATAATAAGCTTATGTGTCTACAACTCATCCAAGCACATCTCTGAAATCAGTCTAAGCCTGCAGTCCTCAACCTGTGGATTGTAACCCCTTTGGGGATCAAACAACCCTTTCACAGGGGTCACTTAAACCACTGGAGAACACAGATATTTACATTACAACGATAACAATAGCAAAATTACAGTTATAAAGTAGCAAGGAAGTAATTTTATGGTTGGGAGTCACCACAGCATGAGAGACTGTATTGAAGGGTTGCAGCATTAGGAAGGTTGAGAACCACTGCTCTAAGTCAGTGTCCCAGGCAACTTCACCAGAACAAAACATACGACATCCTGTTGTCATCCTACGAATAGAAGGCTCATAGTCCCAGAAATAGCTGGGTAGTAGAGAGTCTGCTGAGTGTTCACAAGGCCCTGGGTTCAATTCCCAACACAGCAGAAAAAGATAAAGCAGCAGAGAATCCAGGGCCACGTGACTCCAGAAGGCTCCAGAAGGATGCAGGACTAGGGGGAATGGTAGCCACCAGTGCTTCCCCATGTCACACAGAGGAGCCAAACGACAAGAAGACAGGGCTTGGGGTCTAACAACACTTTTTCTTGAGTTTTGAATTCTGTTTAAACCAATCCTCAAACAGCTGTTTATTGCTGTGCAGTACATTGCAAAGTACCCATATCCAAGTTACAAACGACCAGTTGCTTAAAGCTATCTATGCTGTATCACCTAGGAAACACCCCTAGCCTGAGCCTGCAGTTTAAAGGCAAGTCAACAGAACTGGAACATGAAACACGCCATGCTGGGTTCTAGAAACTAGATGATTTCTGATTCCTGCTGGATAGCTAACTCTGGCTCCCCACCCCACTACTACTCCCTGCTCACACATACAGGCCTCTCTTCTCTGACCAGCCCCTTCTTGTTTCCTAAGGAACACCTTTTATCCACCCTCTGTTCAGCCTTACCCTCCACAGGCTCCTAAAGATCCCTTAGGATGAGCTGCCAAGGATTAGCCATGTTCAGAAAGTCTCCCCTTAATGCTGTAATTTTTATGATTTTTCAGCCTCAGTTGTGGATTACATCACCCTGGGGGGCTTTGACAAGGTCCTGATGATTTTGATATATTTAGGGTTGGAGAGTTCCTGTCATGCCAATACAGAACCAAGGCTAAGGCCAGTGGTTTCTGGATGTCCACACCTCAAGCCCTTTTTTTTTTTTTCTGCGACAGGAACTCAAAAAATTCCTGACTGGCCTGGAATTCTCTATGTAGACCAGGCTAGCCTCAAATTCACAACAATCTTCCTGCCTCTGCCCCCCTAGTACTAGAACTCAAAGTACACACCACCCCAGCCCCGAAACAAACCTCTGATGTGACGTGTCGGGGGGGAGGTATGAAAAGGCTGGTTCATACAGTATTTGAACGTCACTCTTTGTATGTTAAGCACTACTACAGCCACCAGTTCAAATGACACAATCATCAAACTGCTAAACTAGACTCTGGGAAGTCAGGTAGAATGAACTGCTAGGGCACTGAGGTTTTAGTCCCTGGTAAGCTTCCAGGCTCAACCGTCTTCCAGCATAACCCGAAGTCACTAAAAAGCCTTTCATTTTAACAACGGTCCCTGAATAACTCGTTCTTTCCTTCACACAGTGGCTGAGCTTTTCAGTACTCTGAAGTTACGCGCCTGAAGACTTCTAATGGAAGAAAACAGCCAATGCCTAAACTCCCAAACACTTTGTATTTGGACCTTGAACTTATGGGAACATTTACTTAAACGGATACCTGAAGAGTATAACTGTCTGAGATAGATGAATTTTCACATATCAAAGATTTGCATATCATTAAACCAAATGCAAATGAATATCGTAACCCTTGATAAGCTCGAAGAAAGCTTTATGTCTGTAAATAGTATATACTTTTTACTTCTACACATTTTCCTGTTCATAGCAATATTAAATCAGGAAGGAACGCAGAGAGGATAAATGACTAACTGAGCAATCAATCTCAGGCCACAAGGCCTTGGTGGGAATATTTAAAGAAATGTTTTAAGTTTTAAAATGCAGCGGTGACATCTGCCACAGCAGCCCAGGGACTGCCACTTACCCTGAGCAAACTGGTGGATATGATGATGTATCCTGAAGTAGTTTGATGGAGACATCAAAAGCATCCAGGAGCCAGCAGCGGTGGCACACCCCTGCAAACGGGAGTCTGAGACAGAGGCCAACCTGGGCTACCTAGCAAGACCCTGTCTCAAAAACTAAATCGGGGGATAAAACAAGCATGCTTCCATTATTTGATTCTAACAAAAGATAGTTTTTACACAATGTCACGAACAGCCAGTCATTCTCGAATTCAAGTCCTTGGCCATATTTGGCCTTACACGGTTGAGTCTCACAAACAGTAGACAGTGACAGCATTACACCCTGAGCAACTGTAGCAGTGCATCAGAGCCAGGTGTCCTGTTTGCCAGAAGATCACGTTAAAGGACAAACACTGTCACACGCTGTCGGCTGCCTCAACCGTATGTGCTTCACTAACCCCAGGGACAGTGCCTAGAGCTGGGGAGGACAGAGCTCAGAAGATCTCAAAACAAACAAGCTGGCTTCTTGATTGTGGGAAAATGCTGGCAACACTGTAAGCATATTACCTTATCTCCTTCCAGATGTACTGTTAATAAAGTTGCCAACACAGTCTCACACACACCTTGGTTTTCTTCCAAGCAATGGCCCCCGTGGGAGGGTTTATGAGCACACAGGGTTACAGCTGGGCTCTACTTAAACAGGTCTGCTGCTCTGAACATTCAAATACCGAGAAAACACCTTACCTATAATCAAACTATGGAACTATATATACAATGTTTTAACCTTCTAACTCAGACGTTCTGCTCATTCGACCAGAAAGGGCAGTCCTAATTTCACCTGCTTGTTGGTCTCTATCATTGGTGGCTCCATCACTAAGGCCAGCCTCCCATGGGGATGAGAAGTCAGCAAGGGAGCTGAGAAAACCCAAATATTAAATCACGAACCTAGGATTATGGCTGTTGCTGGTGATGTCTGAAGAATAATAAAATGGAAAAGATGACTTGGTGAGGAAATGCTACCTATACTTTCATGGAAAGCTCAGTGGATAGATTTTTTTTTCAGGGGCAGGTGATATATAACAGGGCTTCATATAGTCCAAACAGATCTGGAACTATGTAGCCAACACTGGCCTCGAACTCCTGATTCTCCTGCCTCCACACCCACAGTGGGAATTCTAGCCTCATGTTAAGTAGTAGATGGATTCTCAAATGCAGCTAGAGTGGGCCGGGAAGGCTAAGAGTTTGGAGAGAACGATTATGGGGCAAACTCAAGCCACTGGTATGAGCATCCTCTGTTCAGAGCTGGGGCTTTTGGGACAGAGAAATGGCTTGTCTCAGGACTACAGGTGACAAAGGTAGTGAAGGTGGGGGACTGAGACGGGATAGGATCAATGAAGGTGATCAAATGTTTGAAATAGGAGACTAGGAGACCCAGCTGGGAGGGGGTGGGAATGAGGGCAGGGGTCCTGTCTTAATAAGATGAGAGGAGGGTCTCGGTTTAGGTGTAGACTGGGGCAGGAAAACTGGCCACTCCCAAATGGCAGGCACCATGCAGCCAGCCCCTCCTGCATTTTAATCTCAAGGGCTGACCCTATATCCAACTGTACTCTTGGTTGTAATGAGGAGGGCAAGGAGAGACCAGTTTCAGTTCCCAGAACCCCAGGGCAGCCTTAGACGGAACCCTATTACAACGCTTCTGTAGCTCCAGTTCCGGGGGATTTGATGCCTTCTTCTGACCTCCACAGGCATGGCATGCAGTAGTGCACTAGCATATAAGCAAGAAAGACAAACATATACATAAAAGTCTAGAAACAAAAACTGGGTAGTGGCCATTTTACAGAGAAGAAATAAAATTCCCAAGCTTTTTGACCCCACAGCAATTGTCCTAACCTATACTTCACCACAAACCTCTGCCCTGAACTGCAAGCCCAGACCTATATCGGCCCTTCTGTGGAGTGAGCACACATCTATCTCTTCAGTGTTTCTCACAGCTCCTCTGTGAGACATTCTAGTCACATGCCTGCCCTACCTACCCTGACCTGTCCTTCCCTTAGGGTCAGCATTCTAAGCTGCCCCTACATCCACTTCTTTCTTCCCCAAATCATGTCTCCACCTGATACCACCTAGTTAACCAACCTTATCTGTCTTCTAACAAGGCTAAATACCAGTTAACCCCAGATGCCAACTCTAGGAACACCTTCTAGCCCACTCCCACCAGCCTCGGCTGCTTTTAATTCTATTTCCTGCTTCCTCTGCCCTGAGACCACATTCCCTAGTGTCCTTCTCTCTGTTGATCTTGTCAACTGGGAGTCCAGCCACGTGACACCTCCTCCTACCAAGACTTCACGGCCTATTATATCAAAGTTTACACTCTCCTCTAACATGGCCCACTGCTTCCTTCTGCCTCGTTTGGCAAAAACCTGCAAATTCTGCTGCTAGAATGACTACAGCTGGCAATATAGGGAACTGAAAAGCAGCCCATGTTAAACATTAAATCGTTTCATAAATTAGGAGTTTTATACAGTCACTGAATCTTGACAATGGCAAGCAAGCAACAGAATACAGAATTGCTTACAGCATGCTCCCAATTATGCAATGAAAATCCAAGGACAAGACTACAAAAAATATACCAACCAGTATCGCTACAATGTCAAGTGCCTCACTATAAGCCAGAATTCCTCAACAGAAGCTGTCTGCAGAGACTGATCAGAAGGGCAGTGATGTGGAGACATGGGACTGTTGCAGGCCCAGGCTTCATCATCGTAGCTTGGGTTAACTTTAGGCCCCTGAACCTTGCCTTCCTCTGTGTCAGACTACCATCTGGTGACTAATAGATAAAAATTGGAGTCTATGAACCTAAAATCTAAGAATGTCATCTGATACATGAGACCTACAGGAGAGATTCCTTATCTTGCTGTAACTGCCTCTCTGATGTACCCACCGATTTCTTCTTAAATTGCTTTGATTTAGTTCTCTGCTCTGCTTCTATAAAGCTCCATGAAACTGCTTCTGTGTGGGAACATGGAGCTGGAGAAACCTGGCTCCATGCTTCCTGGGCCTTGGTTACTGAAATTGGCTCTATAATGAACTATCTCTTATTCCCTTGGAAGCTGTGTTTTTTGAGTCACGAACCTTTTTTCTATAGTTTCAAATATTAACACCAAGAAACTTCGTTATTTTAATAATAAAACAGGTTAAAAAAAAAACTACAAAGTAAATCCTTAGGATAAAGCAGTGGAAAGGTACCTTTGGTGGGCCCAGCCAAGGTGTACTGCCAAGAGATCACACCACACAACAGACCAAATGCAAGGGGTTTACTGGGAGAGAAGGAAAGAGTCTGGGAGTGGAGACATGAGAGAAACAGACAAAAAGACAGGGAGACAGAGAAACAAGACAGAGATTGATCTGGGGTGCCTGGGGCTTTTAAGGGGGTGCATTTCCCTAGGCAACTCTACGCAACTAATAGTGGATGTGAAAATGTGTTGCACCTGGCGGTGGTGCCAAATTTACAAGAATAAAAACAAATGGTAAGACTAAAGAATATGCCTCAGGATCTAATCTGCATGGGAAGTAGAAAAAGGCAAGACCTCCTGAGTAAACAGGGAGCATGGGGACCATGGAAGAGGGCTGAAGGGGAGGGGAGAGGCAGTGAGGGGAGCAGAGAAAAATGTAGAGCTCAATAAAATCAATAATAATAAAATATATGCCTCAGTCCTTCTTGGCTCCCTCTCCTAATTTCCACGTTTCCCTAGACTCGCACAATTCTTCAGCTCGCTCTAGAGCACATCACATGGCTTCTCTCAACAACTCCTTCGGCTAGGAGAACAGGTCTCACGCAGGTCAGCTGCCTTGTTCGAGAATCCACGTCCTAGTCATTTTATACGGTAGCATCTCATACAAATCATCTCAGTGGATTAACACAAATACCCATTATCCCACACCCGCACAGTCTGGGGTCCAGCAAGTTTCACTAGTGCAGCCCACCCCCAGCTGTGGAATCATCTCTAGACAGATCAGCTTACCTAGTGGGGTCCATACGGCTACAAGCCTGGGGTTTTGTCTCCTTGCAGGTTTTCAGTCCAGGGTTTTTCTTAGTTTCTATATTTTCTGGCTCATGACCCTTCATCTTCAAAAATATCCCAAGTCTGGCTGACCACCCCTCTGTCTCAGGCTCCTGCCTCCCCTTCTGCCCTTTTCAAGGGCTCATGTGATTACCCTGGAGCCACCAGGATAATCCAAGCGGATCTCCCTACTGTGTTAGCTGATTAAGGAATTAAGTCTGAAAAGTCCTAAGATCTGTGCCAGAGTCACAAACTGGGGAAGGGAGGCCATTGGGTTTAGAATTTTGCCTGCTATGTATAATCTCCATATTTAATTAATGGTATCATTCTGCTCTTCATATACTTACCTTATTAGAATTCAGCTGTAAAACGTCTAGAGAAAGTAACTACTGGTTTTGCATTTGTATCTTCTATTAGTTCCACTAAGCAATATGGCTTCTAAAACAACTCCTTGTTTGGCAGTAAAATCAAATTAAAAAATCAATGTCTATAACCTTATGAAGGGGAAAAAGAAATGAGAGCACTAAACACCAAGCAGAGATAGCAGGTCTGCTACTATGGCCTCCAAGATCTTTCTTTAAATTACAAAGCTAAGGGCAGGAGAGACAGCTCAGCAGTTGAGCACTTACTGCTCTTTCAGACCAGAGCTCACCGACATCAGATGGTTCACAAAACATTTTGACACCAGCTCTGAGGGATCTGATACCCCTCCCAGACTCCATGGATGAAACTCTCTCTCCCCTCCCCCTTTCTCACCCTAAAAAAAAAAAGTATTCACGCAGACTTGTGAACTGCAAAGCTGAGTTTTTTGTAATTAAGAACTGCTTCTCAATCACACGGCTGTGAGGAACTCTTAGCACAGTTCACGCGTCAGATCAAGCAGTTCATTATTCCTCAGCTGTGCAGGAGAGAGCCCACTGGCTTGTGACAGATCACCAAAGATGTTTACAAAATTAAAAGGAAAACTGGTAAGTGGCTTAGAGACATAAAGTTTAATTTTATTACAATCATTTTTAAAATCAGCTATGATCTTGACAAATACAGGCAAATCTATAACAAATCTCTAATTTCCAAGATACAAAAAAACAATAAATATAGATTCAAATTCAACCTAAAAACAAGTTCTAAATCTAATTTAGATTAGGTAGTGTAGTTTAGTTTAAGTATTTCAAATATATGCATAATTCTTAAAATGCTACAGGAACTCATACAATAGTTATTGTTCACTGACAAGCAGCTAACAGTTCTTCACTGACAATACACAAGTGTGCAGCGCTGGGAGACTTCCAAAGCCTGCTGGTGCTGGGGACGGACAGCTGGAGATGGTGCCTAATGGCCCTGGTCCTTCCTGACAGAAGACTGGTATGAGAACAGTGCCAAAACCACCGTAACCAGGACAAGAAGCTCATTTCCTACAGCCCAATGAATGGTCCCATTTCTTGGGAAAGACAGGATCGCTGCTGCCTATCTGTGTGCCGCACAGAGCCCTCTGCCCCCACAGCGCGGTGCTGACTCAGCACCTCCCTTCCTGCCGCTGATGTCCTCTGCTAAGGCTGACTTCTTCAATCCTTCATTTTCTCCCAGGACACATTCTTCGTTGCTTTCAAGCTGTAAGTCTTTTGAAATATTTTCCAAAACAGTCATAGTACTTCTAGCTTATTAAGTCTTCAGTAACTCAAGTTTCAGGCCAAGCTCCTTTGTCTTGGTTTAATTCTTGGGTATAGCTGCAAGAGAGTTTTTAAAAATATTTACAGATGCCACATGTATGGAAGTTCTAGAGTATTTCAATAAAGACAGGAAGGAGTGTGAATCAGGAAAGCACTGGCTGCCTGATACACAAGCGCTCACATAGGCTACTCGCTGAGAAACCTCTGAAGGTCACCAGGGTCCATCAGTTGGAACAATACCACAGAGCAGGGACATGTAACTCCAGGCAGTAACTCAACTACAAAGCAGCCAGGGATGCCAAACTGCCGGTGACGGCTAGGGAACAGCTGGGCACTCCAGGTTTGGAATGCCTTATGACAGGATAGAGTCATTTCTTAAAAGCAGGGGCTCTCAGGGTAGCCCAGGCTAGCCTCACAATCCTCTTGCCCCAGTCTCCTAAGTGCTGGGACCACAGATGTAAACCACACTTCTTCAACCTTATTTACGGGGTCATGACAGTCTGGGTGGGACCTGAGTATATCAGAAGTGAAATGTCTGAGTCAGCAGACATAGGGAAGCCAGGTGAAATGCTCTGGAACTGTTGGCTGTGCATTCCATAACAAGGGTGAGGAGAGTCTATGTGAGGGTCACATTATATTTCAACCATCAGATGACACAAATCTTCCCCGGGGACAGGAAGCTTTCAAAAGGGTGGTGTGGTTATTTAAGAGCTAGCTTCAACTGAGAAGACATTTACTAATGCACTTCCCAGATTCATGGCTGAGCCTAGCTAAAGGTATTTTTTAATTTCTTTCTTTTTTTCTAAACACCTAAAGGCACTTAAACATGATATATAGAGCAGATGTCTACAGGAAATTGCCAGAGAACCAAGAGTATCTAAGTTTAGGACCAGAATTACAATCTTTCTCCCAGTCCGTTACTTCAGAACCTTCTGAGAACAGTCTCTGAGCAACTTCTTCCCCTTGAGAATAATACTCCATCCCATTAACCAAGGCATTTTGCTACTAGGGAATTAAGCTTACTCAAAGACTTCTGTTGTACAACATGGGAAGCATAGCTAAAAGCATGCATATTAATTGAAAACTGGTTAACAGACTTTATTTTCATCACAAAATAAAAAGTTAGCAATGTTAGGTTATATATATTAGCCTGACTTAGCTATTTTATAAATATAAATCTGTTATTTCAAGTTGAGTTAGGAACTGGGAACATAAAAGCTGGCAAGACAGTTATGCAGGTAAGGACACTGGCTGCCAAGCTCTGTGACCCGAGCTCAATCTCTGAACTCCCGAACTGTCTTCTGATCTCCACACATTGTGGCACATGCATAAACACACAGACAGTAAATGTTTTTAAAACTCCTTCGAAGGCATGTTATATACCACAAATATGCACAACTAGTTATCAAGTTACAACAGGTGAGCTAGGTAGCTGAGACATATCTGTAAAACTAGTACTTAGTAGACAGAACTGAGAGTTTGAAGCCAGCCTCAGCTATGTAGCAAGACCGTCTCATCCCTTCCCCCACAAAAACAGGAGGAGGTGGAGCTCATCTAAGCATGGTGTTTTAACAAGTATAATACCAGCACTTGAGAGACTAAGGCATGACGGAGCTGTGCAGATGGCTCAGCAGGTGACTTCACAACAAATGCTGCTCTCTGGAAAGCAGCAGTTAAGGTACAGGAAATTACTTAAAGGACATTGGACAGGCAATCATAGGAAAGGGAGAGTCACTGTCAGAATCCAGAAAGCTAGGTCCCTGGGCCAAAGTCTCTTGGAACACCCAAGCAGAGGAACCTTAGCAGGCAGGCATGATGCTGGAGAAGCTTCCCAAAGGCTTCTACCTGGCATCTATGTGGCAGGCCTTGTCTAACTGAAGCTTGATGAAAACCTACCAGTGCTTCACTTGGACTCCCTGTACTGTGTGCACAGCGAGCTCACAGGCCTCTCTAGCCTTTCTCATCACCCGCCTATCCAAAACAGAAATGTTCCAACTGGATCAGCAGAGATGTAGAACCCAGTGCCTGTAACCTACACGACACATGCACACGTCACCTCCATCCTCCTTTCCCATTCCTTACCAATAGCAGATCCACGACACTTTTATAATCTTCAATCTACCTATACTATTTCTCTTTCTTTTATACACAAACACATCACTGAGTGCACAGGCCACAAAAAAGAATACCCAAGTCCATCAAAGAGATTATTCTTGATTTTCCTACTTCCCTTTCCCAAGTGCTGGAGATATGGGCATGACCTATAGCACCTGGCTTAAACCTATGAAAGAGCCCAGTGCAAAAATCTTGAAATCACATTACTCTAGCTTTCCAACCTATTAATATTTTCCTAAGAATAATCAAGTGCAGTAGATGTAGCCATGAGTCTAAATCAAGAGCATCAGAAATTTAAGCTTTGTGTGTTTAAAAAATTTTATGATCACATGTGCAGTGAGCAGGGATCAGGTCCCCGAGAACTAGAGTTTATAGACGGTTGAGAGTTGCCATGTGGGGGCTGGGAACTGAATCTGGGTCCTCTGCAAGAGCAGCCAGTGCTCCTAACTGCTGCGCCATCTCTCCAGCCCAGTGCCGTGTCTTATTAACAAAGGGCAGTAAATTGCACTGGATCTACACAGTTCATGTAAAGCTCTACTTTACCACACACGAAACATGGTCCATGTTGGAGTGACTTACTCCTAGCAAATTGCGTGGAACATATCCTTCCTTGTCATTAAGGCGGGCCCACCACCACTCAATTTCGTCCTCATCTTCTCTGCGGATGACAGTCATGCAATCTCCTTCTCTCATGAGCAGCTCATCTTCATTCTGGGGCTCATAGTCCCACAGTGCATAAATGACTCCTTTGTTCATTATGCCCATTTTCTCCTGAACTCCTACAACAGAGACAAAAGGAAGAGAGCACATGGGATTACCACTCAGATTACACTCCTCAAAAGAACTTTAGACTCTATGAAACAAATGGGAAAAGGATACTCGCTAGAACGTCAGAACTACTACAGTAAGCATTCAAGAAATAAATGTTCCAGCGTGGGAGAGAAACTGGAAATCCTGCAGTGTTTATAGAACATAGAAAGACACCATAATACAAGGCCAAAAACAGGCACCTCCTAGGCATCTCAAAAAGCTTGCCTTCCCCAGAGAGGAAGCCTTCTGCTAGCCCAGGATCTAAAAGAAAACCCTGTCTGAATCCATGGTATTAAGAAAAGAAATGACAGGCTTGTCAACTTTAGGTCTACTAAGCATAAAGACCAAGGAGCTGTGCAATTCAGTCTCCAGACACCCAGAGCAAACCAGAAACCTTCCAAGGAGCTCTATACCAAGTCCTAGTAATTTTAAGAAAAAGGACATCATGTGTTAGAATACAGAATACAGCAGTTTAGGTAAAATAGAAGTCTATATATACATGGAAAATCAGAATTCTGGATGTTGAAATCTACAAACAGGGCAAGAGAAAATTCTCAAAAGGCCATTTCCCAGGAGTTACTTCATGACACTGAGTTAGGTTCGACTTCTCATTCTGTACCCTAAAGGGGAAAGGCAGCAGAAGAAGGTGAGTGGGGGCAACAAGGCTTACAACAAGCCAGTTCATTTTCATTTACCTTTATGTCTTAAAAATACAGGAAAATATCTGCTTGATTTTTGAACATTTTGAGTACCTAACAATTAGTAAGCAGCCTAGGACAACTAACATATCAATTAACAACCAGCATGTACTGTCTCTTTTGCTCTGGGCAAAGCAAAACAAAGCAAACAAACAAAACCCCAAAGAAATGAAACATTCTTTTCCAAAAGACAATAAAACTTTTTTTAAATAGCATGAAAAACAGGACGGGACAAAAGCTGGTAGTGTCGCTTGGTGGGAGATCATTTGTGAAGTGTTGGTGAAGGCTAGTCCTTTGTTTCTTGGCCGCCCAGACTCCCAAAATAATCACACAGAAATCTGTATTAATTACAATATTGTTTGGCCAATAGCTTAAGCATATCTCTAGCTAGCTCTTATATCTTAAATCAACCCATCTCTATTAATCTGTGCATCACCACAAGGTCATGGCCTNAAAAGGAAGGTTTTAACTTTAACATAGTAAAATTATATATAACAAAACAGTTATCAAGCAAGAATTAGTTACAGTATGTATATCTACTTTATCTTTTATCATAACTAAGGAAAACTATAACTATCAATTCAAGTCCATCAAAGACTCCAGAAGGATATATAGCTGAGTAAATAGCAAGTGCATTATAAGCAACTTCCAAAACTCTAGAATTGACAGAGACATCTCACTGCCTGACAGTCACCCAAAGTTCTTCTGTAATGTTGTGGGTTTCCATCTTCAGCCCACAGGCCCATAGTACCCAGCAGACTTTTCCATGAAGCAGGAAATTTCAGACAGTTCCACCTATATTGGCAGTTTGTCAGTTACTTTCTTCTGTGTCCTGCAGAATGTCTGGCAGACTCTTTCCTGAAGCAGGAAACCTGAAGGACCGTTAACTTAGGTAATATTATATCCTCCTGGGGTCTTTGATGGAGTTGAAGAATAGTTATAATTATAGTTTTCCTTAGTTATGACAAAAGATAAAGTAGATATAAATGTTGTAACTGTAATTCTTGCTTGATACCTGTTTTGTTATATGCAATCTTGCTGTGTTAAAAGTTAAAACGTTCCTTTTTATTTAGAGAGAAAAGGGGAGGTGATGCATGCTGGGAATATGTTTTATTGCCATTGGTTAATAAAGGAGCTGCTTTTGGCCAATGGCTTAACAAAGCAAAACCAGGCTGAAAGAGATATAGAGAGAGAGTAGGCAGAGTCAGAGAGAAGCCATGTAGCGAACCAACAGCCAGAACCTTGCCAGTAGGCCATGAGCCTTATGGTAAAATATAAAATAATAAGAATGGGTTAATTTAAAATGTAAGAGCTTGCTAGGAATATGCTAGTGTCACTGGCCAAGCAGTGTTGTAATTAATACAGCTTCTGTGTGAATATTTCAGGTCACGGCAGCCAGGAACAAATAAGCAGCCTCTGCCAACAGTGATGTGTGTACAAGGTCCCAGGTTCCCACCCCAATATTACTAACAAGACTGTACAACAAAGCCTCACACAAATATAACTCTGCAATGTTTGAACGCTTCATTTTGTTTTTTGTTTGGGATTGGAATGAGAAAGACATCCTAGGTACTATAATATGCTCAAATTAACAATGCAAGTTCCAGTTGTCAATGAAATTCCCATTAAGAATGGCAGGGGGTCCTGAAGATAGGCTAAACTAAGAATACTGGCTACTCTTCCAGAGGACCTGGGGTTCAATTCCCAGCACCCACATGGTGGCTCACAACCCTCTCTAACTCCAGTTCCAAAGGATCTAATGCCTTCAAGGGCTCTGCATGAACTTGGTACACAGACATGCATGCAAGCAAATCATCCGCATGCAGAGAATAAAAGAAACTGCAATATGAAAAAAACTTTTACGAAAGATGCAGGTATCAGAGATGTCAGGTTCTTCTCCCTAGGTGGGAGCTGTGCCCAGTCATTATCAATAGTGAACCTTCATAATGTGTCATCCCCCAACATCTGTGATACAATTCATGTAACAAAAAAGTCTGACCAAAAATCTTCATGCCTTTTTTAAAAAAAAATCATTGTCAGTTGGGCAGTGGTGGCACATGCCTTTAATCCCAGCACTAGGGAGGCAGAGGCAGGAGGATCT
>LOEQ01001250.1:191661-218090 GCA_001685075.1 Bramus lutescens
GGCAGTGCTTAAATGAATACAATTTGTGTTGTTATTTCAGGGTATAAGCTAGCCATGCAGGAGCTAGGCCGGACGAAAAACAGGCCCACTCCCCATCACTACAGCTGCTCTTGCAGAAGACGCTGGTTCGATTCTCGGCACCCACAGGCATCTGTAACTCCAGTTCCAGGGGATCTGGCACTCTCTTCTGGATTCCGTAGACATTAGGCATGCATTCAATGCACATTTATACAGGTAAGCAAAACACTCCAGTACATAAAGTAAAATCTTAGTTTCATTGCTAGAAAAATCAAAGCCTAGAAAGCAGTGGCACAGCTACTGAGAAGTTGTACTAGCTGCAGATAGCAGAGCTATGAAACCAGGTGTTTCTAATCCACTGCTGCTTCCCTAGTGTGCCTTCAGCTAGAGAAAGAACAACATTGGTGGGAACAAACATCTGTTTCCTTTATAAAGTGTGCGTGCACACACAACAAAATATAGCAGTGTTTCTCATAATTAATGTTACAGCAGATATTACTCCCACCGAGGATAATTTGGTGGCAAAGGTCTGTATCTCAGCTATTCCAGAGGTAAAAGGTCTGTCTTGGCAACTGAGACTCTCTCAAAATAAAAGGAGAATTGAATATATAGTTATATGTGGTTCAGGATGAATGAGTCCCAGTCCTGTCAAAAACCAAGACTACAAAGATCCACTTCATGCCAAGGAACCGTAAGATAAAAAAAGCAAACTAGAGAAGAATACAGCCACCATGATGCGAATCACAAGGAAAGATCTCCTAAATGAACATGGGACACTAAATTACTTACCGGAGGCAAAGACACCTGCCCAGTGATTTCAGGTGGGCGCATGCGTGCAGAGTCTTCTTCAGACCCCTCTGGCTCCCCACTTGGATATGGAGGGGGAGGGTACGGTGGGTATTCTTCTAGGTACACTTCAAGTAAATGGGGGGCCTCTGGGTTCATGCCTTCTGTGTTATTCTGGAGACCTGGACTACTGTCTGTGACTCCTTCAGGCACATAGTCAAGGCCTGGAGGAGGAGCTGGCACACCACTGCTCTCTGTACTGGCACTCTCCACATCCTCTGGAGACAATGGTTCAGGAACTAAAGCACCCACTTCCTTCTCTGGCTCCACATGTAAATACGGATTTGGGATGTCTACTGGGCTGTCCATGTTGACAGACACGGAGCTGGGCGACTTCGTTGGGTATGCTGGGACAGAGATGGTCTCCATGGCAGCTATGGTGGTCCTCTGATATAAGAGTTTCTGGATATTTGGCCCATTAGGGCCCTCTGGCTCTGTTATGGAGCTGCGCTTCTTTAATGGCCTTGGTGCATTAGACAGTTTCTTCCGTAGGGCTTCTAAGTCAGCATCGCTCTGGTTTCGGTAAGGATTAGACAAGAAAGGCAGTAATTTCGTTGGGCTAAGTGGTCGAGGAATCCTTTCATTTTCATGGCTCTCGTGAACTGAAGAAGCAGGCTCTGCCTCAGGTTCTGGACTGCCAGGCTTGCCCTGGTTACAAGAATAAACATTCTCCGGGTGCTGTTGTGGATTCTGAGTAGCAGCTATCACAGGCTTGCCATATACTAATCGGTGAAGACAGGAAGGAAAAGGCCCACTTAGTGCTAAACAAAACTGATGAGAAACAGCTAACGATAAGTGACGTCTCTCTTCGTTTCAGAGTTACCAAATTATTCCCCTCACATATACTTAATTTCTTAAAATAACAAAGACAAAGAAATGATTTCATCTTTGCATAATAAGCTTTACTATAAAACCAACATGTTCACTGATTATAATATGCACCATGAAACAGTAAGAAGGAAAAGTGTGGCCAATTATAAGAAACCATGGACTGTGGCGTGGCATCAATGAAGACTGGCAATGTCTATGTATCCAGACTAAGTCAGAGCACATGCTACCCATCTTACACACTACTCAAATGTAGATCAATGTGAGAAATCATACTCAGCTCACAAAACTGAGAACTACTTGTATTTCCCAAAAGCATTCTCCTGAAGCACTCCAGTTATGTCAAAAATCACCCAATTTTCACATTATTATACTTGCAATATTTACCAAGGATTAATAAAAAGACTAAGAGGCAGCATATACGCTGATACATTAATATCTGTTATGAAAGCTTTGAACCACAATTGTATGCTTACTTCACAACTAAAAAGACATTTTTAATCAATTAAAGCATGGCCAGTTGTACCCTGGCCTTATAGTATAACCAACAAGTCAGAAAAAAAACACAAACATTCAGACTGCACATGTTTAACACAAACTAATTTTATTATGCTTTCATATTTACTTAGTGGTGGTATCCTCACTAGAACAACTTAAAACACAAGAGAATGTTGCTTTTAAAAATCAAGAGACAATGTAACTGTCCCACCCTCTGCGTACCAAGAATAGTGGATCAACAGTAAAGGTGCAGCCTTCTGCACCATCTAACACCAGTGACTCTGTCATCCCCACATCAGCAAGCTCCTTCAGGACTGAGAGCCAACTCATCTGGGAGGTCAGTTTTCAACTGTCAACTTGCCACAACCTAGAATCACCTTTGAAGAGAGCCGCAATTGAGGAACTCCAGATCAGGTTGGCTGGGGGGCATGTCTGTGGGGATTCTGATAGTGAACTGACGTGGGAAGGCCCAGCCTGCTGTGCATAGCTATTCCCTAGGTAGAGGTCTGAACTACCTAAGACAGAAGAAAGCGAGAACAAGGAGGCAGCGTGGGTTTAGTCATTTCTCACCACTCTTAACTGTGAATACAATGTGACCAGCTGCTTGCGTTTCTGACCTGACTTCTCCAAAACGATAAACAATAACCTGGAATTATAAGCCAAATAAAAGTTTTCCTCCTCTGCTGCCTTTTGTGGGGTTTTCTATCATAGTCGTAGATATGAAACTAGGACATTATGCAGTGTCTGCAGGAACTACTACAGCAGCTGACATGTGACAGGTACGCCACTAAACTCCCAAGTAACCAGAGCCACACCTGAAATTCTTAGAACAACAGCTTCAGCCTATGAGACTGGTATTTTACTGTCTGCTGGCAGCTCAGCATAGGACTTAAGCCAAAAATCTACACAAGTAAAAATGAAATCAAGAATCTCACCAGTCAAGGGTTAGGTGAGACGGCTGTGTATAAAAAAGTTCTAACCACGCAAGCCTGACCACCTGACTCCTATGGAAGGAGAGAATCTGACTTCCAAAAACTGACCTCTGACCTCTACATGCCCACTGGCAAATGTGTTTGTGGAGCACACACTCTCCTCCTCCCCCATAAAAAATACAAACAAATAGAACCTTACCAGTTGAAAAGTGGGGGCCTCTGGGGTGTGTCTTGGTCAGAGCGCTCTGCACAGCCTGCTGGAAGTTTTTTCCTGGCGCCTGATGCTGGGTGTACATGGAATAGATTGAGCTTGCTGCCACAGTCTGGGGTTTTCGGAAGGCTGGAGGGAAGGTGTCCTTGGAAGGCTGGGGTGTAAAGGGCCGGACTGCAGCAGCAGGTGGACTTTCTTGTTTAGATCCTGGAGAGAGGACTTGGTCTTGGCCACCTGAAGGTGCACCTGGAGACAGCAGCACCCTTGGCTGCAGCCCTGCTGGCTTGAGCTTAGCTCCCATGGATTGAGCAGCCATTGGCAACTGCTGAGGATTTCCATCTGGCTTCACGTCAGAAGCTGACTGACTCGTTTGTCCAAAATAAGGCAAATTAATCTGTTTTGGCTTTGTAGGAACGGGAGGTGGAACTTTAGCCACATTTTTATTTGCAACCTGTAACACATATGCATGCACACAGAGCAAAGTGGTTAAAATACTGTACAAAATTATACAAACACCCCAGTCAGCTCACTTCACATAAGCTCACACATCAGCTCGCAGGACTCTAACTAGCTCAAGGGCTAAAGCAGCGCCACACAACGGGTGAACCTGTGTAAATGCTGAGTGGGAGCTCGCCCATAATTCCAGCCTGCAAGCTGTCTACAGCCAGCTCTGGGTATGACTGAGAGCCCCTACTTCAAAGAATGAGGAAGAAAAGCAACTGAAGAAAATCCCAGCATCAACCTTGGACCTCTGAGACACCATGGGCACATATGCACTCACACATGTGAACATGCATACACACATATATACTCCTGCACACTAGATACATACTCATGAAAAGTAGACAAAATATTGCTTCTACACTGTAAAATTATTAAAGCTTTAAATCAGATTAATAAGGGACTTACAGTGAGGTACTTCGATTCCTCCCCATGACTTCCTACCTAGTCTTGCTTCCTAGCGGGCAAAACTCTTTACTGCCACTTTTCATATCCATGGATGACATCAGTACACAAAAATCATTCTTGTCCATCAGAGTGTCATACAATCTAACTGCAACCCCATCCTTTGGCAGGCTAAGGCAGGAGGATCACAAGTTTGAGGTCAGAGTAAAACCAAGTCTCAAAAAAAACATTCCAAAACAAGCAATTCCAGACTTGTATGCAATGCAGAACACTTGAAAAACCACCTAACTTGCAGCATTCACCTATAGGTTCATACATCCTAATTTAAGACTTTAACAGTCACTGAGGATTGGCCATTGTGTCTTTGACATCAGCTTGGCTCTAGATTTCCTCATGGGTTTTGCTGTTTTCATTCTTTGAGACAGGATTTTACTCTTCAAATCTGATGCAACCCTCTGCTCAGCATCTCCAGTGTTCAGACTAAGTCATGAGCCACCATGTTCACAAATCAGATTTCAAAGGATTAAAATACCTGGGCAATATGAATACTTTCTTCTTCATTGTACTTACACACAGAGAATCACAAAAACCTGTGACCTAGAAGCAACTATGCAACCATCACCAAGGAGGGAGTGCACCGTCATCTCTAAACAACAGAAACGAAAACAACGGACTTCTATTTTATTTCCTGATGTTCCAGATACTGTATTTCTTCTGCTCTATCTCACAGACAGTATTTTAAAATATTTTCTCTAAAAATTCACGAGAAACCCATTAGGTGGTAACAACTGAGATAGTGCTAAATACCTGAGCATCCCGCAAGATGTCCTCACTGCTCTGGTTTTTCCTCAGCATACCAAAGGAGGGTGAGGCACCGCACTGGTCCACTGTGTCCAACATGGAAAAGGGACGCACTTTCTTCTCTTTCTCCCTCAGCGAAATCTCCCCATCATCAACTGAAGGCAAAGAAAAAACCCCACTTTGATATTCAAAATGCTTGGAATAAAACTACTTTTCATCCATTTCTTTCTCCTAGATCTCTCTGAACACCGTTCCCACTGAGTGCTTTCATATTTATTGTAAGCTGGTTAAAAAACAAAACAACAAATATTACAATGCTAATATCTTAGTTCTTCAGTTAAGTAATCACATAAATGAACTGCCCAAGCCTTAAAACAAAAAACAAAAACGAGTCACCTAAAAAAAGTACAAAATACCCTTTAGAGCAAAGCACAATGCTCAGGAGCGGCACAAAGAAAGCTCACCTTGGTCCAGGGCATTCCCCGTGCTCTGGGGCACAGAAGAGCCTTGGCTGGGTAAGAGGTCTGCATGGGAAGGGTTCCAATCAGGGCCAACTGGCTGAGTTTTAGAGCCTGGAATGCAGAAAGCAGCACAAGTCACTCACATTCTAAAGACTTCTCCCTGGTCCAGGTGACTTTGCTGCTGTGACTTTTAACCTCTACAACAGCTTCACTGCGTGGGCACACAGCCACCGAGCAAATTTATTCACAACACACCTGTGTTAGATTTCGTTTCTCCTTCAGATTTTCCACCTTATATAAGCAGTTTAAAAATCAGACAAAGCATTGGCTGGTGGTGGCACACGCCACCCAGCTCTTGGGAGGCAGAGGCAGGTGTGTCTCTGAGTTCAAGGCCAGCCTGGTCTGCAAAGCCAGATCCAGGACACAGCCACAGCTGTTACACAGAGAGGACCTGACTCGAGAAACTTTAAAAAAAGGAAAAAAAAAAATCAGCCAAAGCAAAGCTTGCCTGAACCAGAGAACCAGAAAGGGCCTATTTCATTATCCTTGACTGTGTAAGGAAGCATTACCATCACCTAGAAGACAATTTCCAACACAGCAGATCAAAGCACAGAAGATGGATCTTACAAACAACGCCTTAGTAATAGACTGGTAAATGCATGCCCATGAACTCCAGCCCAGGTTTCACTATTTAGGATATTCATGATTTTTCTATACTGGTTTCTAAATTTCAAATGCCAGCCAGGAATGGTGGCACATGCTTTTAATCTCAGAACTCGGGAGGCAGATGCAGGCGGATCTCTGTGAGTTCAAGGCTAGTCTGGCCTATAAATATTGAGAGCCCACCTTAAAAACAGTAACTATAATATTTACTCTAAACTATGAAGTATTAATGCTCCATAGTAATAATTATGGCAAAACAACAAATAATTTAAAATTTGTGATTTTTTTCATGTAACAATAGTGAGGAGAAGAAGAAAAAATAATGGTTATTTGAATGATAAGAATGTTTAGACTCTGCACTTCCTAAAACTCTTTCCATTATGAAATTCTGGCTTGCACCTCTGCATGTACCTGACAGCGACACAGAATCCAAAAGTAAGGGGCCTCTGCTCCTCCCACTTTTACAGCTGCAGGTGTTTACCCTTAATCTAAAATCTGTCAGCAAGAAATGCTCATGCTTAAGAGCTCATGAACCCATACCACTGTCCCAAAGAGAGGATTCACAACTCGCCTCTGCAAAACTGGCATTACTGATATGTGTATACAGTCTCTTCACACAGTATGAAAGATCTCATTATAATATCAGATCAAAATTCCCTTCAGAACAAGGGGTATTTTCTTTTTTGAGATAATGCCCCATTGTATAGGCCCAGTTTGTCCTCAAAACACAATCCTCCTGCTTCAATCTCTGCAGAAGTGTTGGACTTAAGGGTGAATACCGCACATCCATCCAGCAAGGACATTTCTGAAATAACTCTGATTTTATCCTTAGTGGAACAAGATTGGTTAAAATCACTAGCCAAGAACTAAAGGAATTTGAGATTTTAAAAGTGGGTACTATGAAAACACCTTTTAAAACACCCACGATTGGAAAACACATGGGTCAGGAAAGAGCTAATTGTGAAAGGACTTGGAGATAGCCCACTTTTACCTTTACTTTGCAAAGCAGCCCCGGACCTCATATTGGGCAGCGTCTGCATCTTCATTGGCCCCTCTGCTGACTGCATGACCAGAGAACCATCGGGCAGGGCTGGCTTCACCAGCAGCTCAGGTCTGGAGGGCATCCGTGGCATAGTAGATGACTGGATGTACGGACCTACAGCAGCCACGCGACTTGGGACTGACACTGCTTGCTGGGGAAGATTTCCATCAGGTGAAACCTTAGTTAAAAAGCACAGATCTTTTAATATTACATGTTTTACTAGATGACCAATTCAGAAAAGAATGAAAATTTCAGAATGAGCAGTTTCAGAATTTAGCCAGAGTCTATAAAAAAAGTCCCAACGGAAATACTCCACAATAAACTCTCATACAACCTTGCTTCAAGTCTTAGAGAAAGAAGCTAAGCACACAGGTAAGAACAAAAGGTAAAGAGGAACAGATCACCTTTCGCAGACTCAACACTGCACTGTCCTCTAGAGGACAGCTGTCAGGATTCTGAGAAGCTGCTTCCCCTCACCAGGCCCACGTCCAGAAAGCCCACTCACTCACCGGGAGATTTTCTTTTTGCTGCAGCGCTGCCTTCTTCTTCCACAGCCGGTCCCTGAGCTCATTAACTCGCTTATCCATGACTGCCACTTCTGAATTGCGCTTATTCAAACACTCCCTCTGTTGTTGCAGCTTGGCATTCTGCTCTTGGTTCAGTTTGTTTCTTAACTGAACAAAACAGGAAGGAAACACAAAGATAACCATGGAAAAGAAAGAAAAGCACCTCCAAGAGGCAATCACATGGTTAACTATTACATAATTTCTAAAAATGTAAGGCGCTTACTTCCACCTCTCCACACACCTCACTCACCTCCTGGTTTAAACTTAAGCAACATTTGTGCCTGACCACTGGCTGCGGTCATGCCTCAAATTTCCTGTTTGAGCATCTTAAAGTTTATTCTGGATTCTTGAGGTTTAGGCCTCCCACTTCCACCCACCTTAAGGAAAAGCAGCTAAAGTCCAAAAGTTACGGTCATCTCTACCGCCAGCTTGTGTTTCTAGGGTGGAGCTTGCACTGCATTGAGAAAGTGGCTGCAGCATACCTGCAGTTCCTTGTAGAGACGGTCAAGTTCAGCCACAGCTGACTGGTTGTCATGGTGGCCATCGATCCTGCCGTTCTTAAGCATCTCTAGCTGCCTTGTAAGTTCCTCCACTTTTGACACAGCCAGAACTAGCTCCCTCTGTTTCTGCTGGAACAAGCTATTCATCTGTTCAATTTCCTCCACTAGAATAGAGATTGACCATGGTTGAAAATAAAAATAAGAACGAACTTGCCAGGCAACCAACCTTTATAATGAACTTTCTAATAAGCAGAGAATTCTTTGAGAACGTCCAAGGACCAACCTACTTTTAGAAGCAACAGAAATCATTAAACGGCATTACAGTCTAAAAACAGACATTTGAGACTCTGAAGAATTTATACAATAAATAAAGTAAACATTAAACTAAATTTTGGAAATCAAATTTCTTTAGAACTTTTGCTCTCAATTTTATAATGGTACGATGGAGCAATTGAATCACTAAAACTTTATTAATAATATGGCAATTTAACAACTAGAGGTACCATATAAACAAAAATCCTTATCGTCATCAAACTCTTGATCAAGAATTTACGAAAAAATATAATTTAAACTGTAATTTTAAAACTACCTAAAACATTCAATGCTAACCTCAACTAAGAGGAATTTGCAACATCAAAATTACAGGGAAATACTTTCTTAAAAAATTCTTTTAAACACAAACACTTATTCTCACTACAAATCCACATAAAAGTCCTATGCTGCTCTTGCTATGCCAGAACAGCTTCAAATTTGGCCTCCACTGTCCACTGTGAGCCGCATACCCAGCTTCCCGTTGCTCAGCCTCTTCTGCTCCACGTGGCCCTTCAGTGCTCTCACTTTCTTAAGCTTGGCTTCCTGACTGTCGGCTATTTCTCTGAGCCTCTTAAGTTTCTCCTGTTCAGCAGCTTGTTGCTGTTGACGCTGATCTTGTTGTTTTAAAAACTTTAAGCGTTGCTCCTAAAGACAGAAAAGCAGCATTCATAGGCCTATCGTTTTAAACAGGCACACTACCAGCCTCAATACAGCCTCCCTAGCCCTTGCACGCCAAGTCTAGTGTTCTGTGACAGTTCTGCTCTCCCACATATCCCGCATGCTGTAACTAACAATCACCTGTGCGTGGGCAGTATCCGAAACACACACTCCTTCCTTGACCCACCCTAGATGCTCTTGGAGGAAAGACCTAGAAATTATTAATTTTAATCCAACTAGTTCCTTTACAATAAGCAAGCGATAATCCTGGAAATAGTTTCATAGAGAACTGCCTGTAAAACAGATTATATGTGTAGTATATATGTGAGTATATACATGTGCGTGTGTGTGTGTGTGTGTATGTGTGTGCAGGCATAAAAGGTCAGAGGTCAACATTAGATGTCTTCCTTGATCATCTTTTTCCCCTCATTTTTATTAGTTCTTTGAAGAGTTTTGTGTGATGAACTTTGGTCATATAGGCCCTTCTCCAGTTCTTCTCAGAGCTATGCCTCCTTCCCTACCCACCCAACTTTGTGTCCCTATTTTAAAAAAAAGATTTTTAATAATGCATATATATCTACATCCTTCCCTACCCACCCAACTTTGTGTTCCTATTTAAAAAAAACCATTTATTTTTAATAATGCATATCTATCTATGGGTGGGTATGTGCACATGAATGCAGGTACCTGCAGAGGCTGAGGGATTCAGAGCCCCTGGGCTGGAGTCATAGGCAGTTAGGAGCTACCCGGCATGAGGGCTATGAACAGACTCGGGCTCTCTGGAGAGCAGCTCATGCCTTTAACGGCTGGGCCATCTCCCCTCTTTAGACAATCAGGTACAGTTGTGCTGCTCATGTACTCTTCAATGTGCACCTTCCACTGGAAGGCGCCAACCTACCAAGAGTCATACCCTTAAAGAAAACTGACTCCCCCTCCCAGAAGCTATCAATTGACAAACCCCTCCCCCAGCAGGGGGTGGGACTGCAAGCCCATCTTCCTTCTCCATGGTGGGATCTTATCTGGCTTGAGACCGCACAGGTCTTATACATGCTGTCATGCCTACAATGAGTTCATACGTGTATATGCCGTCACGTCTAGAAAACGTTTCCTTGTAGTGGCCCACTGCCGCTGGCTCTTACCATCCTCCTGCTCCCTCTTCTGCAATGATCCCTGAGCCTTGGGAGGAGGGAGACTATATAGATAATGAGTTACTCACTGAATCTGGGTTGGCCAATGAGTGGTAGGGACCTGGCTATCTCATAAGCATCACCTCTCTATGCTCGGCTACAGAAGCTGCCACTGTGCCCAGCTTTCACACGAGTGCTGAGGATCACACTCAGTTCCTCTTACTTCAACAGCAGGCACTTCAGGTGAGCTGTCTTTCTGCCCCAGGGGCCGTCTAAAAGAGGCAAACTTGAGCAGTAAGTAAAAGCACCTGCCTGAGAAACCCAGTTAAGTCCCTGAAGCCCACAAGGCAGAAGAACATCCAACTCTGAAGAGTTTTCCTCTGATCTCCACACTTGCACTGTGGTAGAGATATGTATACCGGAAAGCAAAAGCATGTGTGCATTCACACAAACGCATGTACGCATGCACACTAACTTTTAAAAACGAGGCTAATTTTAAGAAGGAGTCCATTTGAGTTGGGAGGCAAAATAAAAAAGCAGTTAAATGTAGAGGATATGAATTCAAATTCAGATTCGAACCCAAGTCACACTATGAATTCCTATCACATCTTGAACATATTATATTGCTTTACCGAGAATACACATTTGTTTCTTCAACTGCAACATGGTAATAAGCAGCTGTGTGATGGTGGCACACGCCTTTAATCCCAGCATTTGGGTGGCAGAGGTAGGCGGATCTCTGTGTTTGAGGCCAACCTGGTGTATAGAACAAGTTCCAGGACAGGCTCCAAAGCTACAGAGAGAAATCATGTTTCAAAAAACAGTTTTAGAAATGAAGGATCTCAGGCTCCAAACTTTGGATCAGAAACCTATTTCTTAACTAGATCCCAAACTGGCCCTAGATGATTAGGTCCAGTCTGAGAAGCAATGCACCATGGTGCCAGGTATCACACACAAGTAGAAATGGATGCACAGGAATGCATGGAAATACTATATGCAAGAACACAGACAAACATCAACTCAAAAAGAAAAGTAACAAAAATTAGGTCAGGAAAATTCTGAACTAAAATGACACAAGGACTTCTGAAAAGTGCTGAAGAAAGTCATCACACAGGAGGTAACTTGGGGATAACATCAGTTCCTACATGAGAGGGACAAGTGCCTTAATAAGCAGGGTTTCCACAAAGACATTAACGGCAGTAGGCGATGGGGTCTGTGAAGACACTACCTTAGTAGCCAGCATTTGTTGCTGGGTCTCAATCTGCTGCTGCTGGCGAGATGCCATTTCCTGAAGTTCAGCAAGTGTCAGGTCCATCCTAGGACTATTAACCTACAAATGGAAACACACCACCATATACTTCCATATGATGTTCAGAGATTCTACTCAAAGGCCTACTGAAAAGCTCCATCTCAACTAATCATAACAAAATTATTCGGGTATTAATCTTTACTAATAATTCACTGACTTGACTTATTAAGATATAAAACATACTAACTTATAGGCCAATGATCTTTTAAGTTGTAAATTTTAAATTAAATAGTTTGTTCAGGAACACAAACAGAAGAATTCAGAGTTACTTTGTCCTATGATTAATTTACAGCAGATTGTGGCTGCATAAATACTGTGCCAGGGTGTACACAGCAAACCTAGAACACAGTCATCAAAACATGATTTCAACATAAATCAGCACTGCATGGGCCTGGCAGTGCATGCTTATAACCCCAAGCACTGGGGAGGCTGAGGCAAGAGTTACCGCTTTCCAATCTCCAAAAAACAGTCTAAAGTTGGGTATGGTAGCTTACACCTATAATCCCGCACTCAAGATCCAGAGGCAGGAAGATGATCACAAGTTCAAGGCTAGCCTGATCTGTACAGGAAGAATGAATGAATGATGAGGCTATTTTGTTTGGCGTAATTCCACTCCCATAAAGCTCCCTTTGGGATAAGAAGCACCAACTGAGGGATGATGTCAGGCCACACTTAGGAAAACCCTGTTACTGAGACCACTTTTGTCATCCACCACTGACCTTCATCACAGTAAGATAACTAACTGTGAATCAAAGAATAGAGCAGGAAGTATTCACAGGAATGTAGAGCAGAAACTTTAGATATCAGGAACTCTGACAAAAATTAACCATAAGGCAGAGTAAGATAATGCAGGAAATCCAGAATGATATTCAAAATTCTGGGCTCTGGAAAGAACACCTTCAAAGGTGTTCATGGCACTTCAATTCATATACAACAGCAAGATCACTAATTAATAATTTTCTGTCTTTCTAAAAGTGATTATAGCAACAAATAAAATCACCAAATATTTCCTGGAAATTGCTGAACATTTATTTTGTTGTGAATTTATGGTATACTTACCATAAATATTTAATATTTGCTAGCTTCTTAAGAATAATAGCGAAACAAGAATCATATCAGATATATATGAAATATTTACGGGGCTGAAGAGATGGCTTGGTGATTAAGAGCATATCCTGTTCTTGCAGAGGACTCAGGTTCAATTCCCAGCACCCACAGCAGGCAGCTCACAACTGCCCTCTGACCCAGTCCCCACAAATAAGTAACAATTACCTTTTTTTATTTTAAAATGGTTAAAAAAGAAGCCTTTCAAAGGTGGTTATTATTGATCCACTGAACAAGAAAATAACAGAGTTACCATTTAAAAACATATCACTGTGGCGTACAGTAAGATAAAGAAGAACCACTTACTCCATTTTCCTTTCTCCGATGCTCACCAGGAATTTTCACACCATTTCTTTTTACACTTGGATCTTGGGATCTTGGTCCACTCCCTAAATACAGATTGAAAACCTACACATTACATTAGTTGAGAGAAGCTCTAGCAATTCCTTCCTCCTGTCTGTTCTATTGCTGTGTGATCCTTACTTTGAATGTTCACTTAAAGTATCTAACAGCAATAGAGTGTAAGCCTCATAATTAGGCTTATTTTGAAAACGTAATTATCCGAAACAATGAACAGCAACATGGAGCTCACTTTCCACCCATTTATTCCCTAGGAAGCTGCCTGATTCACTCACAATGGTGGGGAATTACTGTACCTGACTCCAGGTAAATTGTACCATTTGCTGATAGCTGTTCCTCCTAGCTCTAGTCCATGCAATAAAGAGCTTCAGAGGAACCTGGTGGCCCAAGTCTACAATCTCAGCTACTCAGGATATCAACCATGAGAAGCCCAACTGCAAAGCCTGGCTGTCTCAAAACAGAAAGAGGGATGGGGGAACCAGCAAAATATCAACAGGTTAGTAAAATGTTTGCCCCCAAGCCAAATGAGCTGTTTGATTCCAGGGACCCACAGGATGAAAAGAGAGAACTGACTCCCTTAAGTTTTCCTCTGACTTCCACACACATGCCACAGTACAAGCACAGGCACACCATGGAATCAGCACATACACACACACACACATACAAATATATACATATATATGTATATACATATTTATTATATATGTGGATTAAATATATGAGTTTAATTTTTAAAATTGTAAGCAGGCTGTAATATATGGAGATAGCTCAGTAGCAGAGTACTTCCTGGCTAACTGAAAATCAATGACTATTCTGCTTTTTTGACTAAAAAGACTTTTTCAAGCCAAAACATAATCTTGGCACCACTCAATGCACTAAAAGGAAAGAAATAAATTTAAACTAATAGATATATGAAATATCAACAAAGATAACTTTTAAATGTATTAAACTCATACCCACAATTTCTAGAAATTACAACAATCACTACAATTACCTGAGAGACTTTAAGACAAACATTTCTTTGAAACAAATATCTAGTATACCTATCAAGAAACTTAGGACAAACTCTTATGTCAATAAATAAATATGACTAGCCAGCCTCAGAGCCAAGCATTACACTCAATATATAACTCTAAAGCTAGCTTTTAAATGCTGTTTGACTCTCTAATAACATAACCTGAATAATTTATTATAGTATCTCTGTAAGAAAATATTTTTCTGAGTTCGAGGCCAGCCTAGGCTACAGAGAGAGTACCCAGACAGGCTCCAAAGCTACATAGAGAAGCCCTGTCTTGAAAAACCACAGCACACAGCAAGACATTTGAACTGGGAGACGGATAGCCAAATTCCAACTTATTAGAACTCAGAATGTATAAGGTAATGTTAATAGAGAACAAAATAAAATGATGCAAATGTCAATTAAAATTTATTTTTAAAAGAAGGCTGGGGGAGGACTCTATGTATATTTAAAATAAAATTACAAACACCAGAGAAACTGAAAGGTTGTAAGTCAGCCTGGTCTGGAGATTTGGATTTTCCCTCCTGGCTTGCAAGCCACTTAACCCGACGTATCAGCACTTCTCATCTGCAGAGTAGAAGGCGCCAAACTAGTAAGTTCAGATACCTGACACTAATCATTTCGAAATGGTCAGGTACCGTGTGGACACGGATTAAAATAACAGCAAATAATAAAACTGGGAAGTTAGACAATCTACTCATTAAGATGTCATCTACATTCTTACTCCCAAGAAAACTTTCCATAAGTTTCCTTTAAAAATCCCAGCATGTTTGGAAGTACAGAACAATCCTGTTTCAACTGGTGGCTTCCCAATGAGAAGGACTCTTCCCGAGACTGAATATGGATTCATTTGCATCTTACAGACAAGGCCACATTCTCAGGGTCTAAAGCATTTGCAGCCCACAAGTCTCCACTAGTATCACTGTCTGTCCTCTCCTGTCCTGTATCAACTCAGGTCACAACCATCAGTTATGAAGACTTAACCATCCCCTTCTTTATGCCTCAGTCTGCCTTAATTCTGGACCCTGCTATCCAGGAAACAATCTATGCTCTGTCGCCATGCTCCTTTCCAGGATCCACCTGAAAGAACAGCACAGAGAGTGGTCTACAGCTGAGATCTCATACTTACTCACTCGACTTTTCAATCACTCATTTCTCCCTGACTACATTTGCTTGATAATCTAATAATGAGGTTTGGTCCCTAGATGCAATCTACTCTTTCCCCATGGACCCATCCTTTCTTTATCTCTACCCCACTGCCGTGGTTAGTGTTAACTACCAACCTGACAGCATCTAGAAACACGCATGGAATAAGCCTCTGGGCATGCCTGGGGGGAGCATCTGAACCAGGTTAATTAGGACTGGAAGACCTGCTCACTGCAAGTGGCCCCATTCCCTGGCTAACAACCTGAACTGTGCATAAAGGAGAAAGCAAAGTAAGCACTAGTATTTATGATCCAGCATCCTTGACTGGATGCGAGGTGACCAGGTTGCTTCAAGCTCTCACCAGCCTGACTTCCTGCCAAACACACTGTATGTATCCCTTGACCTGTAAACCACAATAACCCTCCCTTCCCTAAGTCGCTTCTGTCAAGGTGTATTTTCAGGGCAATAGGAAATGTCATGAAGACACCCACAAAACTTAGCTGATACTTTGCCAAACTCTACCACCCCCACTGAATTCCCACCAAATCCACCAGGCAAAACCCAACCCTAGACCAGTCTGTCTTGCATCACAACCTCCTGAGCTGCAGAGGGCTCCTAGAGGGAAAGCCCAGGTCCCCAGTCTCTCAACAGGTGGCCTCAATGCTCCCAGCACCCTTCTTCTCCCATGCACACGCTCTCCTATTCACAGCTCAGCGGCTCACCCACCTCCATTGCCATCCCCAAGGAAAAACCATGTCTTCAGGTGAGAAACACCTCAACTCACACCTGCAGACACCCAGACTTAGGTGTGTGTGTGTGGTTTTCTCTCTTTCCTGTTAATGTGAGGAGGTCCAGACGCCTCCTTTTACCTCAGAGAAGCTCAGGTGGAGACACCCATTTTCAGGACCTCGGTGTATCCAGTGACATTCCTCCTCTCTCTAGTTTCAACTTCTTGCTTAACAGACTCCTTCCTACCACATTAAAACTATAGTCAAACTCCTCCCTTCTTCAAGCAAACTGTATCTTTTTCCCCACTATCAGTCAAGAACAGACTAAGAAACCTGCCTCATTGCTCTAACTTCCTAGCTTCCCTTCACCTTTCCAGTTCCCCAGTTTCTCATCCTATGCATCTCTCCAACTATTACAATGCACAAAATAAAAGCCTCAATACTAGCTATGATTCATAGAATATTATGTACCAATATCCCTGCTAGGGGGACGTTCGTGACGAAGAAAGAAACGAACTTCATTCCTTTGACTTCCAAATCGTTGAAGAACATCAAACATCCGTTCATTGTCAGCAACTGGGCGTTCTAAAAGAAAAAAATTACATATTATCTACAGGTAAAAGAAAAACAAGTATACCCTTGACATAAACTATGTTACAAATACAGAATATACTTGGTATTTTGTATAATATTTTTCTTCCATTAATAAATAGAACTCAGAAAAATGGAACATCACAAATTTTCCACATAATCTCTGTTAAGTCATGATAAAGTAAAAGAAACCATGGGTATACATCTGTTGTCAGGTCCTTAAGAGTCTAACTCAGTGGCTCCTTAATAACTTTCAACATGCCATTTAATTCCTGAGGGTTTC
The DNA here is from genome assembly GCA_001685075.1 of Bramus lutescens. Taxonomy (NCBI): domain Eukaryota; kingdom Metazoa; phylum Chordata; class Mammalia; order Rodentia; family Cricetidae; genus Bramus; species Bramus lutescens. The sequence continues at coordinate 208,569 of LOEQ01001250.1, forward strand.
AACAGTTTGTGTGAACCTCATAGCCAGATACCCACTCTCACTAACATTAATGGTCTGTGTACCCCTAGATAGATGAATGAAAAATTAAAAACACCTTTCTCAATGGCCTCAGCTCAAGTTTTAATTCAAAGTCTTTGATACAGTTTTTTTCCTTGTATGAGTTGGGGGGAGGGTATACAGGTGTGTATACATGCACACAGAACACGTGTGTGGATGTGTTTTGCCCATGTGTACATATGTGGAGGCTAACATCAGGATGTCTTCCTCCATCACTTTCCACTTTCCTTAGGGTTTTTGGTTTGTTTGGTTGGTTTTTGGTTTTTTGAAACTGGGTTTCTCTGTAGCTTTGGAGCCTATCCTGGAACTCACTCTGTAGACCAGACTGGCCTCGAACTCACAGAGATACACCTGCCTCTGCCTCCTAAGTACTGGGATTAAAGGAGTGTACCACCACCATCCGGCTTTTGTTGTTGTTGTTGTTCACTTTCCTTAGTTTTTCCAACAGGATCTCTTCACTGAATTTGAATTTTTGACATTTTAGCCAAGCTGGCTAGTCAAGGAGTCCCTCGGATCCCTCTGTCTGCACTTCTACCGCTGGGATTTTAGAGCCTGCAGCAATATCCAGTTACGGGAGTGTTGGGGATACAATTATGGGCCTATGCTGTGTGCAGCACTTAACCCACTGAGCCAATTTCCCAGACCCAAAATTTATAAATTATCAGTTTGTAAAGTGAAACTTATTCATTTGCAAAGAGTATTTCAATGAGAAGATATCTGGCTCTTTGGCAGCAAGACTGCAGCCTTTCATTAACTTTTCTAGAAACAAGCAAAAAGGACATAGCTGAATACTCCATTACTGGGAGCTTCAGTATTGATGGATCTTGAATTATTTAAAAACAAAACAACACTTCCACTTTGAAAAGGGTTGAATAAAAAAAAGACCCAATGTACCAGTTGAGAAGAAGGCAAATGCATAAACCCAGAGTTCTCAATGACATCAGTATAATTTGCGTAAGAATATTGAAATGTCCTATGAAAACTATACACTTATCAGTAATCAAAGACACCATCTCTCAATGCCTTAAATAAACAACATGGCCAGAGACAGCATGGCCAAATATTTAGCAGCCAATTCTGTGATTTAACCCCGAAGTTAATCTGCTTGGGTGGAACAAACAACTTGCAGTCCTGGTTCTACCCCCAGGAACAGTGATGCACTTAACTGCCTTCTACAAAGCATACAACCTCTACAGTCTGAACAGACTGCTACTAGCACTCATCTTTGACCCTGGTACCCATTCCACTGCCGCCACCCTCACAGCACTGTAAGGGACGCCAGCTGACACCTGCTTCTTTCTCCTGCACTGGGAGGTATCTGAAAGCAGGAAATTTCCATCTCTGGATCCCTCAAAATCTAGTACCCTGGTATCTAAGAAATGTTCTCCAAGCAGATACATAAGCAGACAGAAAGGAAATAAAAGAAAAGGAGGGAGGGGAAGAAAAGACTTTAATATCTAGAGATTGAACAACAGAATACACTTAAAGCTCTGGGCTAAGAAGGGATCTTTTCCCCAGCAAGCATTCACCACCTCTGCTTCCTGGGTGTAGCTGCAGTGTGACCAGCTCCCTAAGCTCCTACTGCTGTGAGGTCCCCAGCACGATGCACAACAACCTGAACTATGAGGCAAAAGTTGCTTCAGAGAATTTTACACAGAAAAAAGAAAGTAAGACAATCCCCAACATTAAAGGGAAAGGGAAGGAAAAGACAAGGGAACGAGAAGAGAAAGGAAGAATACCTCACATTTCTAATTGAGGAAAGCTTTACAAGTTTCTCTGTGTAGCCCTGACTGCCCAGAGCTCATTCTGCAGACCAGGCTGGTCTCGAACTCAGAGATCTGCCTGCCTCTTCTCCTAGGTGCTGGGATTAAAGGTGTGTGCCCCAATGTCTGGCAAGGAAAGCTTGAACATACAAAAACAAAAAAACAACTTCTGAGCACCAAGTACTTGACCACAACAAATCCCACCCAACACATTTTAACACATTTGTCATTGTCCTAAGACCTATGACCTTTAACACTTGTTCAGTGACTTCCTTCTGTTGCAGGAAAAGAGAAGAACAAAAGGCTTTGTCATCAAAAGTTGGAGCAAGAATATGACCTCCTAAGATTAGCCTACCCTGCTGTCTGTAGATGAAAACGAGTGTTCCCACAGTGTGAATCTAGAACCCCAAAGCAACAGAAGACAGCAGAACTCAAACAGAAAGCCAGGTCCATACCAGAGCCACACCACACTTCAGCCAAATGGCAGTCGCTCTCGCCAGGCTCTTTGCACAGATCCACCACATCTCTGCAGATCGTCTCCGGGGTAACAGGAACTTCTGTGAAGTGCTGCTCGCTGTTACTGAGGTACACTGTCAGGAACACCTGAAACATAGGGAAACCATCACCTGTCTCGTCTGCATGGGTAGCATTCCCCTTAGATCCCTGCCCTGAAAAAAAGTGGAGGGGGCTGGCCAAGCCCAAAGCACAGATACTGCTGCCTGAAAGGGAAAACCCACAGGACAGTCATAGGAAGCTTCAGGATAGAAGAGCAAAGAAAATCTTTTTCTGCCAGTTTTATTTGTACTATTTGTTTAAGCAAAAACTTAGCCAGACCAAGACATCAAATAGATCTTTTCATGAATCCTTTCACAGTTAAAGAATGTCATACAGTCCAGACATGGTAGAACACGCCTGTTGATGTTGCATTTCCCTCTGTATTTTATTACCATTGGTTAATAAAGAAGCTATTCTGCCTATGGCAGGAAATCCAAGCAGAGGAAAAGGAGGAAAGAAGGCAGAGTCAGGCAGATGCCATGTAGCCCAAAACCAAGAGGTAACAAACTGAAGGCGTAAGTCATAAACAATCCCACACCAGTTGGGAATTAAAGGGGTATTTATTTTNTATACAAGAATCGATACCAATATAATTTTCTAAAAACAATAACTCACAAGTACCAATCTATTATCCCATCATCCAATTATCCCTCTTTTTTTTTTTTTCTTAAAGGAGCGCTGAAGGAGCGGAAGGAGCTCCCGCAACAACAAACTATAAGCATTGTGGTAAAATATAAAATAATAGAAATGGACTAATTTAAGATATGAGAGTTAATAAGAAGCCTGAGCTAATAGGCCAAACAGTGTTTTAACTAATATGTTTCTAGGCCTAGGCACCAGGAAACTAAAGCACAGCCTCCGTTTACACCTGTAGTCCAAACTACTCAGGAAGCTGAGGCAGAAGGATTGCTTAGTTTGGGAATTCTGAACTGTAAATTCAGCTTCAATATGCTCTCTCAGTAGTAAATGTTACACCAGTGCACTTAGTTTTGGAAGCATATATAAAATATACTTAAGTACATATTCTGATGGTGTGTCAGATAAGATCAAGAGCCATATCATACAAGGAAAAAATTTATATCATGTACCTATATTAACAACTCCCCAAATGTTTCAATCAAATCCAATACCTACTCTAAAGTATGATATTTCATTAACAAGTAGAAATTAGTTAGTATTTAAAAACCTACATAAATTCAGTCCAACAGATAATTAAAATGCTCTGTAAATCTTTCTCTATTAAATTACTTTAAAATGTAGTTAATTCCTAATGTTGAAGAAACTAACAAGGTGCAAATAAATGTTTGATGGCAATGCAAGTCAGAAAACCCTGTTCCTCCAGTTCCATGAACACCGCCTGCATGTGAACTGGTACGTATCAGGATGAAGGGTAACACTCGTAAGGAGTTATCCCTCTTTCACTCTGAAGGAAGAAGGAATGCAGAGACTATGGGATCTTGGAAAACAACAGATCAGACACTGTCTTTCAGAATCACCAAATGACACTAAGCTGATCAACTGAGAAAATACGAGGTTGGCTGGGCAGTAGTGCTGCACACCTTTAATCCCAGCACTCAGGAGGCAGAGGCAGGCAATCTGAGTTCAAAGCCAGCCTGGCCTACAGACTGAGTTCCAGGAGAGCCAGCGTCACAAAGAGAAACCCTGCCTCGAGAAAAGTATGGAGTTTATGACTACATCAGAAAAAGAAAGCAGCGTGAGTAAAATCTACACTCTGGTCGGTGACACAGCACCATTACAGACTTACAGGGTTCGCCAAGTCACCTGACTACCCTTGCAAGCTGAAGCTTCTCTGGCCATCATCCCAGTGAGAAAGCTGCACAAGGCTCTCTGTGAAAGGGCAGCACTGAGGAGGGACAGTAACAGAAACTGACATCACAGCGGGGACCAGCAGATTTGGAGACACCTGGGCTCTGCTCCTCAGTATGCTGAGGCCCGTCCATTTCCTTGGGGACTTCACCTCCACTTTTTGCAAATGCATCTCCTAATTTACATAAACACGTATCACACACAAAGTAATCCAGAAACAGCAGAAGTGGATTCTGTTAAAATTGTAAATAGAGCATATAAACAGGGGAAATGCTGTCAGGATCCCTAGCATGGACTGAATGCATCAAGCCAATTATCCCATGTTTGGTACACTCTGACAACTGTACTGCATGAAGGTGTGGGGTCAAAAGGTCTCACCTTAACCAGCAAGGCCTTACACACAGCGCGTTGACAACACTGGGAAAAATATAGACTAACCAAGCTCGGAGAATGTGTCTCTGTTGCTGCTGGGCCAGAAAACCCAGCATACTTAATCAACCACAGCAACAGTATTAAGTAGTACTTCTCCCCACCCACACCAAAACTTTCTCTCAAGTTTAAAGCTACAAAAGTAGGAACTGTTTTCCATGTAAGTTTGAGACTGGAGATGTTTACTAAATTACAGGAGCAGCATCTGAAGAATGCACACTGCACTCATGCAGCGGCAGATAAACAGTGTTACGTAACGGCACCACTGCTCACTTCTGCCGCTGTCACAGCCACCGTCCCTCAGACTCACAACAACTCTCAGACAGGAGAAAAAGCAGTGATCTCCTTGGCCATGAAACAAGGTCAGAGTATAACTTTCTGACCTAACCTCTACTCTTCAAGCCGCCTGTGCTTCTGGCAGGAAAGCATTAGGAAGTCCTCTACTTAGCCAGGCACCCCAGCTTAACAGCAATCTAGCCTTCTTCTTTCTGAAAACTAATGGCTCTGTTATTTAAGAGCATAACTACTACAGAAATAGGAAAGAAGTGCTCCTCCCGGGGTACTTCCCCATGGAGTTAACACTGGTGGGAACGGCAGTGCCTGAGCCAACACCCTTTCCCCATACAGACTAGCTGTGGTGATCCAGTGCCTATGGTGAAATCAATACTAGACCAGCAATGGCATTTTGTTGGCTTCCTGGGCAGATCCAATCAGAACCCCACATTTGTTCTACAGTGTCAGGAAAGGTACCTCCCTGAAATACTATCTTTTTTTAAAGCTTTATTTACTCATATACCATGTGGCTGCTGAGACTTGAACTCAGGACCTCTGGAAGAGCAGCCAGTGTTCTTAGTCACTGAGCCATTTCTCCAGCCCAACACTCTTTTTTTTAAATTTTTTTTTTTTACTCAACACTCTTATATTTAAAACAAGTTTTCTGCTCCCTAAGAACTGTTGTTTAATTAGGTGCCACAATAAAAGTCAATACTGACTACAGAGCACAAGACCATGTGTCCTGCTCATACCAACAACACTGCCACCATTAATTTCACAACTCCTCACTTCTACTCAGTCTCTGCTCTACCAGAGTTCTCCAAGCTGTCACGGAACAGGCCAGGCCTGTGCCCACCTTCGAGTCTTGCACTCACTGTTCCTGTTAAGCACGCTTGTAAGCAGAATAACTTGCTTCCCCTTCCCATCTACACATCCACCCCCTCTCAGTAGCATCTTCCCTGGCTACCCCACCTACATTTCCAACATCAAACACACATACACTCTGGCTAGTGCCTCTGCATAGGTTCTGTACTTGGCAGTCACGAGCTTACCATTCATTACAAATGTGGGCATCACGCAGTCAAGGGCTGCCTTTGTTAGTGTGCCGTCAGCACATAACATACATCAAATGCTGGAGATGGCACTACACTTGATGGACACACACTGAAGCACAGAGATTAAGCTAAAGTCTGCAAGTCGTACAGCTATGAAATGGCAAAACTAAGATCCGAAGCCACGGCTGGTTTCCTGCAGAGACTTAGCTCTCAACTACTGTACTACTGTGTCTCCTTCGTCAACAGCACACATGGGATGTGTCACTGCTGCTAGTTCTGCCTTTCAGAGAGAGGCTTTGCCCACAGCACACCACCTTACCCCCAGCTTCAGTTAAGTTCTACTCAAATCCCACTAAATGGTCTTGCATATAGCATGTAGCAAGCTATAGGCTCGACATCCTCAGCCACCACCATTCTCCTTCTGATTCAATGTCCTTTGTATTCATTCAGTAGTTATAGGTGATCTATGGTCTGGACTCTAATATAGAAACAATCTGACGAAATAGTTAATACTGAACATAAAGCAGAGGGAGGGAAAGAACACAAAATTGATGTGGAAAAGACACAGGGAGGAGCTCCCTCTCTCCTATTTCCCACTGGGCAACCCCAAGGAGAACCAGATGGCTAGGGGCTCCGAGGGACATGCAAATGTCACCCTCCTAAGGTACAAAGGGAGATAGAGGATGAGATTGTGGGGGAACAAAATGTCAGCCGAAGACCTGAGCTATTCTCCACAATGCTGGGAGGGTTCTTAAGCAGGTAGCCACCATCTAAAAGAAAAGAGGCGCTAGCCTAGCTAAGGTTGGGCAAGTATGCCACACACAAAACAAAGGCCCCAGGAGGAAACAGTTGGTCACATCTGCGGAAGATGAGGTCTCTGAGGTAAGAGGAAGAAGCAAAGACTCCAGGAGCAAGAGGAAACCAGTGTGAAAGTCTTTATGGGCAGAGGTTCTAAAATGCTGGCAAGAACAGAGGGTAGGTCAACACAGATTGCTGGCCCCACCCTGACAGGTTCTGATTCAGCAGATAATGGGAACGGAACTGAGACCCCTCCATTTCTAACAAGTCCTGGATGGTGCACAACTGGTCTAGAAACCTACCAAGAACCATTATCAAAGGCCAAACCAAGGAAAGTTGGATTGTAATTTATGAGGCCCCTGGAGACATATATAATTTATAGAAGAGGAGGAGGAGGAGAAGAAGAAAAAGAACAAGAAGAAGAACAAGAAGAAGGAGGAGGAGGAGGAGATCCATGGTTGTCAAGGGCCTCGGGAAGAAGATAGAGAATTGCCTCTTTCTCCTCTTAGAAGATATGAGAACAAAATAACAAAATGAAGTTACCACACCTTTGAAACATTCTTTTAAAATTATGTCAAACATTTCCTTATCCTAAGTATTCACCCAAGTTATAAAGGTTAAATATTACTTCACATCTCTAGACTTGAAACCTAGCCACCATGATGAATTTTAATGTGACAAGCTATATTTTAAATGCTATAAAGAGAATAAAATGCAGACTTGTTTCCAGTAAATATCAATTCCTTTCTCCTCCCTTTCCTTGAAGAGAAGAAGGGACAAAGAAGGGAAAGCTGGCTGAACTACCTGTGTGTGGCTTGAGTGTGAAGGCTGAAGGCATGGCATGCGAGTACCTTGCACTGCTACCTCCTTTTAGCATTTTTTTAAAATAAATGTGCTCTCCTAAATGAGCCAAGTAGTCTCAACACTAAAATTTAATTCCCAGAAACAAAATGAAGCAGCTACTGTTTTGTTCAGATCAGGTGACTTTTAAATAACCATGATGAAAAACAAATTTCAAAATCAGACGTGGTAGCACTCACACTTGGGAAGCTGAGGCAGGAGGTTTTTAAGTTCCAAGCTAATCATTATATTATTGAAATTTAAAAATACTTTACAGCTTGAAAGCATGTCTAATATGATTATTGCTTGTTTCTGTCTCTTACAATGATCAAGTTCAGGGGAAAACATGCAGGAAAAGATAAAATGCAACCCCAGGAACACTGCACAGGAATTCGTGCCAAAGCCATATCTACACGGAACTTCCAGAAACACAAGGGCACAGATAACATTCAGTTAACAGGAACAGGCCACAGACTTAGTTTAAAGCTCCACTGTGAAAGAACATGCAGTCACTATAACTCATGTTACATTACCGACATAAGAATGCTTCGTTTGCAAAGAGAAAAAAGCTATTTCAGATGGAAGTAGGAACAACCTTTCCCAGAGGACACACAGACAGTATGTAGGGGACTGTCAGAAACTGAGTCAGAGGTTTCAGTTTATTCACCAGGTTTTAAAGTTCATTTATTTATTTTTGGAGGTGGTACACACACGTATCACTGGATATGTGGAGGCCAAAATACAACCTGCAGGTAATGGTTTCTCTTCCTACCACATGGCTCCTTGGGATAGAACTCAGGTGGTCACGGTGGCAACAGGGCCTTTACTCACTGAGCCACCTCAGCAGTCCTAGTCATTTGGTTTTAAAAGCCACATGAAGCCCAGAAGAAGAAAACTGGAACCTGGGTATAAGACATTTGTTGCAATGGACAGGAAGTAAAGACTGACCACTCTACCTTCAGAGTTGCCATTTGTGAAAACTCACACTTCCTAGGCTTACATGCAGGAAGTCAGGCACGCAAGGAGAAAGGCCAGCTTGTCAAAGAAAAATGAGCATCTCCAATTTCCCAACACATCAAACTGCTAGGTAATTAATGAAGCTAATGGTGAGGTTTAGAGGAAAGCTCCTCTGTGAGGAGCAAATGTGAAATGCCCATCTAGTTTTATATTTTGTTAGACCCCAACTGCTGTAGTAATATGGGGAGCGGGCCCTGCTTTTCGTCTGGCCCAGCTCCCGCACGGCTAGCTTATACNCTGGCCTATCGAAGGGGGCCAAGGCAGTTTCTTTATTAACCAATGAAAGTAACACATAGACAGATGACCCTCCTACATCAAACTGCTTTCTGGAGAAGAATGCCATGAAACTCCTTCTAATCTGCCCCTGCAAGAATACCTTTCCAAACACTGACTCAAAAAAGGATGTGTGTGTGCGCGTATGTGTGGTGTGTGTATACATGTGCAAATGCATGTCACATGCAGGCTAGAGGCTGACATCAAATGTCTTCCTCTTTGACTCTTCAGCTTACATTTTCAAACAACATTTCTCACTGAACCTGGAACTGACCAACTAGCTAGACTGACTGGCCAGTGAGTCTCCTACCCCCACCCTGGGCCTACCTATCTCTGCTCCCCAGTACTGGAGCTACAGTTGTGAACTGTCATGCCCAGCTTTTATGTGTGTGCTGGGGAATCCACATTCAAGTCCTCACACTTAAACAGCAGGTACTATACCCAAGGACCCATTGTCCCAGCCCCCAGAGAGAGAACTTAAGAAACAGCAGGGCAGGGCCAATGAGATGGCTCAGTGAGTAAGCTGCAACACAAGCCTGATGTTTGAGCACCAGGACATATATAAAGTAGGAAAGGAAGGAATGTCTCCACAAAGGTGTCGTGTGTGTGTGTGTGTGTGAGAGAGAGAGAGAGAG
>LOEQ01001250.1:218383-229450 GCA_001685075.1 Bramus lutescens
GCGAGCCTCCACTAGGCTCATCTCTTGGTTCCGGCTGTAGCTCCAGCGACTAGACTCCTTTCCTGGGTGTTCGGTGTTCTGTAAGTCTCTCCTAAAATAAATACCCCTGTAAATCCAAACTGGTGTGGGCTTGTTTTGCGCATTACCAGATTCTGCATGACGCCATTGTGGGATTACCCCAATCTGAGAGGGCAGCATGTGGGGTCTTAGTGGATGTGGAAACTCTTTCAGGAGCCCCAGGCATACTTCATCTTGTAGTCCCTTCCCAGCCTCCCTGAGGATATTCCAACTGTAATACAGTTCTCAAAAGATTGCTACTCACAACAGCCTAACATGCTTGCCAGAGTTCTTTCTCCCACCTACAGTCTACTCTGGGCTGTCAAGCTATGTTGAAAATTCTCATAAGTGCCATGAATCCTATCTACCAATCTACTAAGACTCAATTGCATTAAAACTCTTCTATGCGTTTTTTTCCTGGCATACTTTTAACCTATGTCTATCAGTCTCTAGCAGCCAGATTTGAGTTACTTAAAGCAAAATCACAAAATCATAGTCAATGGATTATTTTCTACATCGACTATTTCTTGGGTCACTTACCAAGAAGTTAGAACTTGGCTATTAACACATCAAGCTTCAATTTGAACAATACTCTGTGAGAAAGTTAATCATACATAAAACATGTTCTCATTCAATACCATGTAGATGATAATTTTCTAAAATAATCAACATGGGGAGTTTCACAATTGTGATTGTTTTAATTAAAGCAAAAAAGCACTGTACAAGAAAACTTTTAGTAACACAACCATTCCTTAACAGCTGCTTCTATATCCAACTCTGGGCAAGGCTCTTATGGAAATCAGTCACTCTAACCAAGCTCCTGGTTCTGTCTTCCTGTCAACCCCAACTATTTACTAACTTCATGTACTGAGAGCCCATCAAGCAAACACAGTTCACGTAATAGGAAAACAGGGCTGAAAAACTGCCTTCTTTGGGGAAGAATGGAAAAATTAGTAATACACCGCTGAGGTGTGGGAGGTCAGGAATAAGGAGTGCTACAAAGGGAGAGAAGACTCAGTGATAAGAACACCCTGATTCCATTCCCAGCACCCATATAGCTCCTAACTGTAACTCTAGTCCCAGCTTCCTTCAGCCTTCTATGGACACTGCACATAAATGATACACAGACATACATCTAGGCAAAACACCCATACACATAAAAATATAAATGTTTAAGGAGATAAGATGTGTAGGCTTTATTGCTGGGGAAGTCATTAGAGCAGGTTTGCATATTTTGATTTCAAGAAATTCCATTTCAATTCAGGAAATAAAGGTTGATTATTCCTTACCCAAAAGGCTTAGGGCTACAAATGTTCCAGAATTTGCTTTGTTTCTGTATGTTGGGGTATTTGTATTACCCACAAAAATCTTATTAAAGAGACTCAATTATAAACATAAAATTCACATGTTTATATACACGAATATATACAGCATAAAGGCTGCCTTCTTAACTGCCACACTTCACACCCGTCAGTCTGGGTTACATAGTAATACCCTATATGAAGAAGGAAAAACCCACAACGTACATCAAACAAGCAGCTCCACAGTAATAGCTTCCAGTTACCAAGTAAGAAATCTAAAATCCACTTTCTGTCTTCTCTCCGAGAACAGTTCATCTGCAGCCCCTACCATCCCCTCGTGTTGGAGCCAGCCCTACAATTTTAGACTAACTCAGACCATACACCCTCCTCTCGCTGCTCCTCCACAAACAGCCAAGTGCAGCGAGGGAAATGCTCTTTGCCAGTCAACTCACACAGAAGTCTGCTGTCCAGGTCTGCCTGAGTGAGTGAGTGATACTGAGTCAGATTTAACACTCCAGGAGAATGGGAACACTTACAGGAGTCTACAACATGACAGCCTGTGTGTGTGCCTCAAGAAACATTTATCCATAAACATAGCATTACTTCAAAGTGAGCATTTGCAAGGCTAAATAATGTCTCAAACGAAAAAGACAGAACACTGCCTATTTAGAGACAAATTTAAAAACTTTCTTTTCAACTATATCTAAAACTGAATTCAGTCAAAGTTTAAATACATCATCCAAAGAAATGTCCCTTGGGGTCACTCTGCTTTCCGGTAGCTGTAATAATCACAAATAAATTAAAAGGAGCAAAATACATGTTTAATATATTCTTCCTGCCTATAACTATTCTGTAAGATCAATGTTGCTATGCTCTCCCCTAAAGCAGGCATTGCTGCTTTATTATTATGTGACTTGTTTCACATGAAGATACTATTAAATGTTTCATTTTGCCTTTCACACAGAAAGATGGTGGAGTTCAGTGGAGTAGAGATGGGTATGGACAGGAAGATGCGAAAGGACACACTTGCTGTGAGCAAGAGAAAAACCCAACACCCCTCTAGCCCTGTGGCGCCCTGGTGAGATTCCTTAGGAGCACAAGATGGCAGTAAGGATGACCGGGCGCTCTCTTCTAAATGTTGACTTGGGTATTTTGAATCTTGCGGTCACTTCCTATAGGCAGCTAAAACTTCTGAAATGGGATGTACCCTTTGCATAAAAGGCTTCATTTCATTGGGCTAGATAACAAAAAAAAAAACTTTATATCCAGTTAAGGTATTTATTATTATGCTGTATTAGAGGCCTATCTCAAAGATTCCTGAAGAGGGGGAAACTGCTGTTTCAGAAAGACCAAAAGGAATACACAATTTTGTACAGATGGGAGCAAAAATCATGAGCAAGGCGAGCACTGCATAAGCCCAAGGAAAAAAGAGACTGCAGATAAAGGGTTTAAGTGCACACTCTCCAAACTGCTGAAAGAAAATAAAAGAAAGAAGCATAGATCTCTGTTTTTTGAGACCAACAACCAATACCAAAGTACTGAGCTACTTTTAAATACTAGTGTTGGGGGCCAGCAAGACAGCTCAGCAGATAAAAGTGCTTGCTGTGCATGCCCGACAGCCCAAGCTGCCTCTCCAGAACCCACCAGAGAGCCTTCTCCCTTGAAAGCTACCCTCTGCCATCAACACGCACCACACACACCTACCAAAAAGAAAATGAAAATAAGTAATGCTGCTGTTCAAAACAGTGTCTCTACACCATAAAATGAACACATTACCAAAAACTACCTCTATCTCACAGACTAGCTTGTGTGATGGAGAAAACATGAAGAGACAATTTTTAAAGTCAGCTTGACTTGATTTCCTTAGGCCTCTGGCTACTTTGTAGCTATGTTAGGAACATGAAAACAGCACTGATTTCAAAACAAAAGGGATCAAGTAGCAGTGAGGCAGGATCCAAAGCTGCTTGAGCAACATGGCTATACAACCAAATGCTTCCTATAGCACTTACAAGGCTGTAAGGGAAGGGCATGTTAACATGAAAACTAAACCAGTTAAGAAACTGGTCTGGGCCCAATGGCACATGCTATAAACCAGCTGGTTATTCAGGAAGCTGAAGAAAACAGGATAAATTTAAGGCCTACCAGGGCCACAGACAGAGTTCAAACTAGACTGAGCAACTTACGGAGATCCTGTCTCAAAAGTAAGAAGCAAACTGTGGGCTAGAGAGATGGCTCAGGGGTCAAGAACCCTGGCTGCTCTTCAGAGGGCCTGGGCTCAATTCTCAGCACCCACATGGTGGCTCACAACTCTGCCACTCCCGTTCCAGGGAACCCGACACTGTCTTCCAGCCTCCTCCAGCACTAAGCATACACATGGTAAACAGACAAACATATGTAGACAAACACAGTGTGGGTTCTGGCTGCTGTTGTTAAGCACTGTGAATAGCATGTGCAAGGCCCTAAACTAAATCCCCAATGCAGAAAGGGAGGGAAGAGGTCAACGACAGATAAATAACTCCATTCCCACCTTGTTCAGATTGCCAACCCTAGGAAGTCTACTATTTCTCCTCTCACCTCTCATCACCTAAGGCAAGCTGGCAGAGCAAGTGGTAAACTGTATACCCTGAATCTGCAACCAGCTCGTACCACTGGCTAGGCCCTTCATGTGGCTAGGTAACCCTTTTGTTCATTTTTCAGTGTCTTGCAGTCTTTCCAAAGTCTTCCACCATGGCAGCCCTAGAATCCTTTCTCCACACAGCCATGGAACAAGCTTTCCTAGATAGACATCAGATCATGCCACCTCTCACTATCCTGCACTCAAGAGGCTACCATGTCTCCTCCACAGAAAATGTATATGCTACCAGGTCTCTACCTCACTTCCTGCCACTCTTCCCCTGCCCCAAAAGCTCTGGTCTAGCTGGTTTCCAATGCTTCAGGATGGGCATCTGCCCCAGACACAAGAATTATGCCCACTTGAAATGCTCCGTGTGGAAATCTTCAGTGTTGGCTCATTCCTTCCTGCCATGCAGATCCAGCAGAAATGTCACTTCCTTAGTCACCTCATGTAAAGCAGCCACCCAGTCACATTAGCCTCACTGAAATCCCATCTAATGCCATTACTTCCTTTAACATATGTCTCCACCTCCCCAAGCTCCATGAGAGGTAGTCTTCCTGAATGTTGTCCTATTCTGTTCTGCGTCCATAGCGTCCAAAAAGGAGCCTAAAACACAGTGGACATTCACTTAACATGTGCTGAACATGTGTTGTCCCCAAACAGCCATTGTGAAAGAAAGAGGAGGCATGATCCAATTAGGATTCCATCCACATCAGCCCTCACTGTCCTCACCCAAGGGACAGTCCTGAGGACACAGAAGTGCTCCCACCCTGCCACCATTTCAACACTTCTGCACCATCCAAACAACCGGATATGGTTAGAGAATGAACCCAGCCATTTCTGTTTCCGTCTTCAACATCTCCAGTGTCTCTATTCCACCCTTTGTCCCTTCTGCTTTGTTTTCAACACCATCTCCTTCATGAGCCCTGTTACAACTACCACTGCAGATTTATTAAACATCCCTCATAAAAAGATAATTATTAAGCCCCTTCTCTTTCCCTATGAATGAGAAAGATCTGAGCTCTCTATAGTAGTAGAGGGGGAATTTTTTTTAAAGGGCTTTGATATAATTCCTCTACTTAGGGGCAGGTAACCACCTCCCTTTCAATGGGAACTTGGTAACAGATTTACCAATTTTCTCAATTTAATGTGCATTTAATTAGAAAATATCTGTTTTCTTTTTCTACTTCAAAAATTAGCTTCATTCTGGAGGAAATTTTTAAGATTTATTTTTATTTATGTGTATATATGTGTGTGAAAGAGTATATGCATGTATGTGCAGGTGCCTGTGGAGACCAGAAGTGGGTGCCGGATCCCCAGAGGCAGGAGCTGTTGTGAGCCTCCTGACTTGGGTGCTAGGAAGCCAATTCCAATCCTGTGGAAGAGCAGCAAGTGCCCTCAGTCAGTGAGCCTTCTCTATAGCTTTCGAAGAGCAATTTTTGAAGTTACCATATTAGACACAGGCCAAAATGCTAATAATGCCCTGCAAGGGCATTACAGTCCAAGTGCTTGCAATCTTGGCCAGAGCATGCATCTGCAATCAGCAAGTTCAAATCTCACTTCAGCAGAACGGCCAGAAGCAAATTACTGAAATGACTTTGAGCTTCAAATTCTGCTGTCTGAAAACGGAAAAACCAACTTCACTATGTAACAAGGAGACTAGCTAGAAAGACTTCTCTAGGTCACAGGGCTGTGTTAGACTAAGGGGCTCTAGACAGAAGGTTTTTGCCTGACCTGCAAGGGAAGCTGGGTTTCCCATCTTCCACTTCACCCCACCTCCAAGTCCAAGTTTTCAAACAGTTTGTCCCACAGTGAGAGGTCAGTAAAGTGCCCTAACCATCTTTTTTATTATCACTAGTAGCTTAAATTGGTACTTTATAATTGTTCATTATAGTTTTCTATAATTCTACTTTTTTATGGGGCTTTTAGTTGGTATGTGTGAAATTTACCTACATTTCTAAGGACCTGGAGAGATGGCTCAGGAGTTAACATGTACTTCTCAATTCCCAGCACCAACGTTATGAGCCATGTGTGCCTCTGGCTCAGGGGATCTGACCCCTATGGCCTCTAGTGCACTCAGAGGCACATACCCTCACACAGAAGCACAAATACACATAATTTTTAAATTAAATCTTTTAAAAATTTATTCTAAGAAAGCAATTAATATATGTTTTAGAAGTCCAGTAGTTATGACCAGTCAACTGGGCATTTATTTTCATTGATAATTTGGTGCTAGTATAATCTAAATAAATCAGCTTCTAAATTATTTTACATAGAAAAAAAACACACTTGCCAAGTTTCCTCTTACCTACAATCTAAACTTGAACTTGGCACTTCTCTGACAAAACAGTACTCAGCATTTAATGACACTGCTTCCTGCCTCTTTCTCTCAGGAGCTTCTATGACCAACGGTACACATACAGTACAGATTCAGAATCTTAAACCTCGCCACTCCAACTAAGAACACATTTCAAATGTGGTCATTTATCTACATTTTTCTCAATTCTAACAGATAAGAGAAAAATGTTCTGTTTAGTACCTAGTACACTATCAAAGCCCAGTATTTAAATAATGTTTGGCTTGATTAAGGGGCATGAACTGAAAAGAACACTCTGGATTCCAAAGCTCTTACAGCCCAGACTTCTCGCTCTTTGAGACAGTTGTTAGTAGAGGTTTCTAACACATGACAGCATATTAGACCAGCAGATACTGCTCCAAAGTTCTCCTGTTTGAACTGGAGAAACCCACGCCAAGCCTTCCTAAGGGCTCTGTGTGCCTTAGAAAGGAGTGCCACCTGCCGTAGATCACCAAGAGATAAGGGCAAAGGATCCCTTAAGAGCTCCAGCACAGAAAGTCCTCACTGTTCCTAGAGGCTGCAGGGTAGGGAGGACTGCCAGCTCTTCCTCAAGAGTAAGAGTGACACCCCAAGATCCCTTCTACATAAGCTAATTCTTTTTAATTTTTAAAATATGGGGCACTGCATGCTTGCTTATATTCCTTTATGCTGTCTTAAATCTGATTTCTCTGAAAAGCAAAAAAAGGTCAGAAAATTTCAAATGTGAAATCACACATAATTAAAGTCACAAGGCCACAAAATTCAAACACATGAAATGTGAGATCTTTCGCAGATTTTTAAAAATAGATGATTCAACAGTCTTTGAGAATTACAACTCTAGAGACAGGAACTCGTCTTTAAGAACTGAGTCTAAACTTCATTCTGGAATAAAAACCAACATATTCTTATATTCTAGTCCACTGGAAGGAATTCTTTCAGAGCACATAATTTACACAGGATTAATAATTCTCATCAGCAACTTTTTTAAAAAAATATTTATTTTTAGTGCATTAGTGTTTGCCCTTCACATCTGTCTGTGTTGAGGACATTGGATCCCCTGAAACTGGAGTTACAGACAGTTGGGAGCTGCCATTGTGAGGGCTGGGAATTTAATGTGGGACCTCTGGAAGAGCAGCCAGTGCAATTAACCACCGAGCCATCTCTCCAGCCCCATATTCGTAATATTTTTTTTAGTTTAAAAAATATTTCAGTTTGGAAAACAGTGGCAAATAAAACTGGACTTCTGGAAATACAGTACTTGAGCAGAAGTGGGGCTTTTGGTCTGCGGAGGGGAACTACAGAACAGAGAAACTGCTGACTAGGTGCCACGCTGCTCACGGAGTCACTGCTCACGGAGTCACTGGGACAACCAGAGGCCCCCAGAATCAGATTTGCTCTCCAGCTCTACAAAACAACTCCAAGTGGTTATGCCCCTGCAGCACTGACAGGAAAAAGGGCACAAACTCGAAACTAAACCGTGGTTAGATCAACTGAGCTTTTTAAAACAAGATAGTGTGTCTGGAAAGATTATCTGTAGTATGATGACATTTGGTTTGATTGCGCATGCAAAACAGTCACCACTAGGCACACACAGCTATTTAAAGATAATTAAAATGAATCATTTTTCAAGTTCAGTTCTTAACTCACAATAGCCACACTGTGTACAAGGCACTGCCGCAAAGCATGGGCCAGCACACCCCACTGTCTACACTAGTGTGCTCAAATGTGCCATACAGGCAAATCCAAGGCCTCCAGCCTTCTATGGGGCACTGGCAACTACAGGGGATAGCTTTTCATAGGTGGAATCTGCTTTTTAATTTACCATTTCAATAGCAGATAGGAACTTAAATTTTTATGAAACTGGTTTCTGAAAAGAGCAGTAAATTCCTTCGGAGCTCGATAAGCTCTTTCATAAAATTGCTATTTTTGTCGGCATATAACACTTCACAAAAGGAAAAGTCATACATAAAAGAAATACAGTATAATTTTCAAGTGGGTAAGAATTTTTGTTTTGGATAATTGCCTCCATCTGAAAATCAGTTACAATGAATGGAAAACTAAAACGCCACCCTGTCCAGGTTCAAACAACCCTTCTGAAATGAAGGCAAGGTGTCGGCTCTAGACTCAGTTTCCCCTCACTAACTGGCAGAGACAGCACAGAGCTCCAGATGCAAACCATGGCAAGCATCTGAAAGCGAGAGGAGCCGTCATTGCCACTTGCACAGCACCCTATCATTAGCACTGCAATTCTGTTTATTTTTAGTTAGCCTGCTAGAGGGCATCTTCACTTCTGGCTTTGTAACCAATTATCACTGTGTCCCACATAAAGGAAACCTACTCAAGTCTGTACTATTTGGTAAGAAAATACATGAATACCATTTTTTGTATGTATTCAATATAAGGCAACAGAACTCCAAAATGCCTTCCAAAACAAACCAAGGAATTTACTTAGTGCCATAAAACTGCCCTTGAAAATGGTTAGAAAGGTACATTTTTAAATTATGTATATTTTACCACATTAAAAAAAATGCACATCAAGGCAACTGATCTGCATTTTGAGTGTCTATCTTCCATTATTATGATGCTTTTCCTGACAAACTTTTAGTTTCCCAGAGAACAAAATACAACAAAACCTTCCTTGTACTAGAATCAAGTTCCAAGCATATTAAAAGCTAAAGATAAAAACCACATTTAAGAATATGGTTTTAAGCCAGGAATGGTGGCCCATGCCTGTTATCCCAGCATTTCAGATGCTGATGCAGGAGAATTGCTGTGAGCTAAAGGGCAGCCTGGGCTACAGAGCAGGTGCCGCACCAGTCTATCTCAAAGAACCAAGATAAACTTTTAGGGGCTTTATAGCTCAGTAACAGAGTGCTTGTCTAGCATGTATACAAGGCCTGGGTTTCATCCTTACTACCACACACACAAAGTTTCCTTTTCAGGGACCCCCATAATAGAAGAACAAAGACACATACGACTTGAGGCTTGGGCGCTGGAGAGATGCTTAGCAGTTAAGAGAACTTGTTAGTCCTACAGAGGTCCCGGGTTCAGTTCCCACCACCTACACAGCAGCTTCACAACTATTCGCAACTCCAGTTCCAGGGGATCTGATGACCTCTTCTGACCTCTGCGGGGACAAGGCACACACTTGGCTCACACACAGAGACAAACATATGAGGAAAACACTCACAGACATAAACCTTTTGTAAAAAGAACACAAGGCTACTAAATGAAAATCTATCTTATGTAGTATCGAAGAACGAGACCCTCATGTGCAATCACTGTTGCCAATTCAGGAGTTTTATGTAATGCCTATCCCAAGCCAGGCCCCATATTAATCCCTTCCTTCCTAAAGAGTAACTCTACTCTTCCAGACTACACTGAGAACTAGTACTCTACCATCCCCAACTACAGATGCTGAAGCAGGGACAGTTTTGCTTTTTATAAACATCTGAGATTATTAATGTGCAAAATTCCAAAGGGCCTCGTGCACACTACACCTGTTCTATTAAGATTCTGACATCAGAAAAGCAGTCAGAACCACACTACTTAAGGAACTTTCCAAGATTCCTAACTTCTTATAAGAATTCAGATGATCTTCTATGTAGTTGGGAGGAAAACATCCCTACATAAAACAAGAAGAAAAACAAAACGGCAGGACGGTGGTGGCACAAGCCTTTAATCCCAGCACTTGGGAGGCAGAAGCTGGTGGATCTCAGTGAGTTCGAGGCCAGCCTGGTCTACAGAGCCAGCAATGTTACACTGAGAAACCCTGTCTCCAAAAATAAAAGAGAGAGAGAGAGAGAGAGAGAGAGAGAGAGAGAGAGAGAGAGAAGAAAAAGAAAAAAAAAAACAAAGGCTACCTTGCTACTGAACTGATCTTTCAGGAAGAAGCTATACTGCAACAAAAACATCTGCTCTGTTCCTTCTACTGTTCAGAGAAAAACGGTAGAGAACCTACAAAAGTTTTTCTTCACAACAAAGAAATAGAAACACAAGGAATACTAAACCAGGAGATACAAAATGCTAACAATTCCAAATTCCTTGACTCTTACCAATAAAAAACATCCCAAGTCATCTAACTCCCCTCCCCGGAAAAAAAGATCAAATTATTATGTGAATGTATAAGATAGAAAATTTTAAGACATCTTCCACAACACAAGGGGCAAGGAGACAATATAGTATATTCTGCACGTGTAATTACAAAAACAAACAAAACAGACCCCCACCCACCCACAAATTTCATCGCTCTATTCCATGGATTTTCCAAAAGAAAAGGTTGTTTCAGGTGTTCTGTTTTGTTTTCTTAAACAAGTGAAGTTATATGAACATGGGTTGAATGGAATTTAGCGATGGTTATGATTAAAATACATGAACTTTGCGAAGAATATATAAAAATTATTATTTAAAAAAAAAACCTCAAGTTGACCGCAAGATTGAGTCTGCCTGCGAGAGGAGCAATACAGCACCCACGAGGAAATCCACGACTATCTAGGCCACCACAATCAGCCAAATCTTGCGCTCGCTGAAGAAAAGTGGCTTTTCAGAAACCCCTCCTTCGAAGCTGCAAATCACCTGTGGTCTGGTGACCAAGTCGGATGTCTAAAGAGCTCACTCCTTTCTCAGAGGTCTTGCAGAACAAGCTGTAGGAGCGGGTCACAGAAGTTTTCCTGAGAACTAAAACTTTTAAGGCTACATTTACTAAAACCTGTTTCCACAAAGAGATAGGGTGGCTTGGCTGCTATCGCCAACATCAGATC
>LOEQ01001250.1:230400-244444 GCA_001685075.1 Bramus lutescens
CGCCGCGTCACACACCTGACTCAGGGGGCCCTAGGGGATCCGACCGCCCCACAAAATGGAGTCCGCCTGGCCCCGGAGCACGTTCTTCGATGCAGGAGGTCTCGAATCTGTCCTTCCTTTCCAACTCCTCAGGCCATGTCCACGGCCTCATCTAAAAGGTTACTTGCTATGATGTAAGAAGAAAAAAAGTACTTCGATATTCCTGAACTAGGAAGTGTTGTGTGTGCTTTTGAACCGTCAAAGGTTTGAGAAATGTGCAAAGCAGATTTCTGAGGCGCTCTTCCGCTTGTCACACCCTATAAACTTAACACGGACCCTTTCGTGCTATGGAAGCGCATGCTGGGAAAAGTGCAGTGTTCCGCTTAGATTGAGCAATGCTAGCTGAGGAGCCGTCTCCCACCATCCAGAGAGACATAGGCTTCAGGAACCTTAACTCCCAGAAGCTCATTTTAGGTTAAGTAGCGCATCTCCGGAATTCTATATCATTACACAAGATTCCTGAAAACAAAATGAAACAAAGCACCTGGATTTATGTAGCTTCAAGAATAAAGCCAGCTGAAAGTGGTGGCATACATTTGTAATTTCAGCTCTTGTGAGGCTGAGGCAGGAGGATGTTAAACTAAAAATTGACCTGTGGCACATAGTTATATTCCCAACGACCCAGAAGGCTGAGGCAGGAAGATCCAATAAAAAGGCCTGTCTGGGCAGCTTGGTAGAATAGGTTTCAAAACATAAACTAAAAAAAGAGTCT
Source organism: Bramus lutescens (assembly GCA_001685075.1). Classification (NCBI taxonomy): domain Eukaryota; kingdom Metazoa; phylum Chordata; class Mammalia; order Rodentia; family Cricetidae; genus Bramus; species Bramus lutescens. The sequence continues at coordinate 231,152 of LOEQ01001250.1, forward strand.
GGGAACATAGCTCGGTGATACAGTGCTTTTTTAACGTGTGTAAGCCCCTGGTTTTAATAAAAAGAGCTAACAGTCCTTGCTTGAAGTAGTGCTGCACGCTTGTCCTCCCAGCGCTGGGAAGGCCAAAGCAGGAAGAATCAGGAGTCTGAGGGCAGCCAGCCTGGGCTACATGCCCTGTCTCCAAATACATAAATAAACAACAAATAACAGAATGTTTCTTAATTTAACATATCCCTAACCAAAATTGCCATCAAACTCCCTATCGGCACTATCCCAGTTCCTATATCTAAGTATGAAATTATAACTGATGCAACTAAAATTTTATGTTCTAATGAAACCTAGTTTAGTTAGAGTCTATTAATTTTAAGATTATCCTGGGTTAAGTAAAGGAAATCCAGACCTCCATTTATTCAGTAATATTCATTAAAATACTATGTACTATGTATTCTAAGTACTATGGATCAATCAATCAATGAACGAAATAAAGTTGAATAGGCAATAAAACCAGTGTTTAAGTGTTTTGATAATAAATATTTTATTTTAAAACCATTTATATTTTCCAGGGTAAGGAAATAGGCTATATAAGGATGAGGCTTAACGATGTCTTTTTTAATAGGGTATTCAAAACAGGCCTCACTGAAAAGCACAGACTTGAAGGAACAAGCTACATGAATCTGTGAAAGAAAGCTTCCAAGCAGATTAGCCGATACTTAACCCCAGAGAGAGGATCCTGCTTAGTGTATTCAGGTCCAGGAGAGTGTATGAGACAGAGGAGAGTATATAAGGCAGTGTAATATGCAGGATTGAGTAGGAGCTGGAGAGATGACTCAATGGCTGAAAATATTTGCTGCTTTTCCAGCGGACCTGAGTTTGATTCTCAGCACCCACCCACCCACAAAGCAGCTAACAACTGTCAACTCTAGTTCTGGTATGGGGAATCTGTTGCCCTCTTCTGGCCACCACGGGCATTGCATGCACATGGTGTGCATACATACATGCAGTCAACATCAATACACATAAAAATAGTCACGTAAACCAAGGCCTATGGACTATTATTATAAGGACATTGGTGTTTAGGAAGTAGAACAGGTGTAGTAGCTTGAATAAAAAGAGTCCCATAGGCTCATGGGAACTGGCACTATTGGGAAGTATGGTTTTGTGGTCTCTCTGGAGCAGGTATAGCATTGTTGGAGGAACTGTGTCACTGGAGGTGGGCTTTGGGGTCTCAGAAGCTCAAGCTTGTCCTAGTGTGTCTGATTCTCTTCCTGCTGCTAGCCAATCTGGATGTAGAACTCTTACCTCCTTCTCCAGCATCATGTCTGCCTGCATGCCACCAGGCTTCCCACCAGGATGACTAAACCTCTGAAACTGTAAGCCAGTCCCAATTAATTGTTTTCTTTTATAAGAGTTGCCATGGTCACAATGTCTCTTCACAGCAATAGAAACTCTTAACTAAGGCAGTAGGGAAACAATGAGAAAAGGGTTTTAATAGAAGAATGATGTACACTGTCCTGTTTCAATAGGATCGTCCAGCTACTAGAAAAGACTGAGAGAGTCCATAGGAGGCCCTTGTAATGCTATAGAGAGGAGATGAAAGTAAGGGGTATGGATGATTAAGGCGGATGTCGTGACAGGTGGGCAGATGGAGGATCTATTGCAGCACGAATTCTAATTGGTCTCAATAATAAAAGCCTGGAGTAAGCTATGGGGTGAAAGCTGAGAGATCAGAGAAGCAGAACAGCCAGCCACTAGAGAAACCTTTATCTCTACCAACGCTCAGACTGAAGAGGCCCTGTCTCTAGGAATCCTCAGATTGCATCTGAGCTCCTGTCTTCCTCCCGCCTGTGTTCCTCTCTCTGTCCAGCCATATCCCTTCCTGCCTCCACTTCCTTAGTGCTGGGATTAAAAGCATGTGACTCCCAAGTACTAGGATTGAAGGTGTAAGCCAGCACCCCTGGCTCTGTTTCTCTTTTAGACTGGATCAATCTAGTGTAGCCCAGGGTAGCCTTCCATCTGCCTCTGTTTCTTGAATGCTGACATTAAAGCCACTGGCCTCTATGGCTAACCAGTGGCTTAGCTCTGCACTCTGATCTTCAGGTAAGCTTTATTTGTTAGATCACAAACAAAATATCACTACAGTCTATTCTTTGACAGGCGAGCCCACAGGGTTTCCACACAGAGTACATATGGAATGTGAGAGAAGTCAAGAATGACTCCAAGATCTTGGTCCTGAAGGATGAAATTTGCCACAAACTGAGATGGGTAACCTGAGGAGAACAGATCTCATGGAAGAGGAAATCAATCCGGAGCATGCTAAATTCTAAAATCCTAACAAAAATGAAAGAAAATCTAACACTGAATTTCTGCACAGTTGTAGAGAGCAAGTCATTTTTAGCGATTCATACAGGGACTGTTTTACACCACAAATCTTTCTATCCCATCTGTTTTCAGTTCCTTCCTATAAGAAACAGCAGCCTGAGATATGATCCAGAAAAAGAATTCCTACTCGTCACTACTCCAGTTCTCAACAGGTCAAGGAATGGGGAGCTCACCTCATTATTTCCAGAAAACTGACTACATATAGTACATTTTGTTTAGTCTGAACACTGGCAACTCTAGATTAGTTTTTTTAAAAAAAAAAAAACTGCTGCAGTCAAATGGAAGCAAGAGCAGAAGAATGTGAATCATTTACTCCTGTTTGTCTTTACTGTTGTTGACACAAATGCCCTGCCCAAGGGAAGGGAGAGAGAAAGGGACAGTCGCTGGCAATTTGTCCTGAAACTCACTTCCAGCCAACTGAGAATTTCCAGCTGCCAAATATCAGGTATGTTTATAGTTGGGAGATTTTTTTAAGTCCCAGTGCCCTGAAACTGAGGAAGCCCTGTGCATGCTTTCCTTCGCTCCTTCAGTTCCGTGTAAGTCACACAGGGCTGTGAGATGGGCCGCTGCTGCCTTCCAAGGTTCATTTTTCCTCTATTCCCCCCTTCACCTGTTTACTCCTCCAGGAGCCTCAGCTTGGTCCTCCCCACCCCGTCATTCTGCATTTGACTCCAAGAAAGATAAATGAAATTACCCCAAGCTGGTTAAGGAGGAACTGCCTTCTCGCTTTACCTCACCCCACCCCTAGGCACAGTGCAATTACCTATCTGTTTGGCATGTGCCTCCCCCAAGCTTCTCTTGCCTGTTTCTCACAGATGTGCCAACCCTCGACTTCCCCTCTCTCTCAGGAGACACATTCCCATGTTACTTGGTCAGTAAGATGAAGACTACAGACCCTGCTTCTTTGCAAACCCATTCTCCTCCCTCCCCTTCCCTTGCCTTTCTTACCCTCTTCCTAGCTCTCTTACTGATTTGGCTATTACAGCCATCACTCCATACCCACGGACGACTGGTTTTAGGATTCCCCCTAGATACCAAAATCTTCAAATGCCCCCAGTCACTTGCATAATGAGTATGGAGGCACATGCTTGTGATCCCAACACTGGGAGTCTGAGGCAGAAGCATCAAGAGTTTAAGGCCAGCCTGGGCAAGATCCAGTCAATTAGTAGATCATCAATCAAATTGTGTATTCCTGTGCATATTGCAGCATACTTTGAATCACCAATGTATTGCTCATGCTATTTGATACAATGTAAATTCCTTACAGATACTTACTAACCTATAAAGAGATAAGGACAAGGAAAAAAAGCCGATAGAAGTTGGGGTCTGACACAATATTTCCCTGAAAATATTCAACCTGAGGTTGGTTGACTTTGCATATACAGGGCCTGTATATCTGGAGAATGAACTTCCCTCTCATGTGCCTCTGTTTTGCCAGGCACTAGTCTAGATTTTAGAGGCAACAGAGAGCCTCCCTTCTTGAAGCTTACGTTTAGAGTAGAGAGACTAGACAATAAGCCAAAGGATGATGTACTCAGCAATGCTGGGGTGAGGAGAGAAAATCAAGTGAACCTAACTACAGTTTCTGTTTCAGACCAGGGAGCAGAGGAGGCCGCTGAGAAACAAAGTGATGAAGAGGTCGGACTCTGGGCAGTGGGGACAGCCAGAGCAAAGGGGCTGAGACTGTGTTGTGCTTGACATCTTACAGAAGTGGTGGGAAGGGCTTGGAGCCGTGTGAGGACAGAGACTGGTAAGAGCCGGAATATGAAGAGAGAGCCTGGAGCATCTAGGACAATTTAGTGGTCCAATTGTCCACCCCCGACACTCCATTTTTGCAACTTTACTCTGTAATACATTTAATTCAAGCATAACAATTGTAGATACTTATGGGTGCAATACATATTTCATCATATGCATACAATGGCTAATGACCAAGTGAGAGTAACTGGTACATCTTCCCCTCAGACATTTGCCGTTTCTTTGTGCTGGAAACATTCAAAGTCTCTCTATAATGAAATACACAACTAATTGTTGTCAACTATAGCTACTTTAAAGGTTCCTTGGCCTATACGCTTACCTAGTATTTTTCCTGCATTCTCCTCAGTTAGCAGTATTCAAAGACCAGGAGATGGGGCAGACGTGTGTGTATTCCCTGCTAAGTATACCACTTAACCTATGTGACAAGGCTTGTGTATCTTTGAAGTTCCTACCTAATATGACTCTTGAAAGTGCTATTTGATGTTTCTCAAGAGGAACTAACCTCCACACTCCATGCTGCTCAATTATAGCTCGTGACACAATGCAGACAAAACCTCATGTCTAGCTAGATTGAATGGCAAGAAATACTTATACAGTTTCGACCCTAACATTGTGCCTATGGCATAGTAGGCACTCATAGACGTAAAAGTGGTGGTACTTAATGAATCTCTCTCTCCCTCCCTCCCTGCCCCTCTCTGACTGCCCCCTAGGTAGATTGACATTTCTGATTTTTGCCTTGGGCAGGTCTTCTTGCACCTGTACCTCCAGTAATTCTCTAATCCAATGGTTCTCAGCCTTCCTGAGTCTGTGACCCTTTAATAGACCTCACGTTGTGGTGACTCCTCAACCATAAAACTATTTTCATTACTACTTCATAACTATAATTTTGCCACTGTTATGAATCGTAATGTAAATATTTTTGGAGCTAGAGGTTTGCCAATGGGGTCGTGACCCACATGTTGAGAGATGCTGCTCTAGCCTAGCGAGTAGCAAACTACAGGCCCTATCTGCTCACCCGTTTTTATATTGTTTATTGAGCAAAAGATTGGTTTTTGTTTTCTGATTTGTTTGTTTGCAGTATTGGAGACTGAACCTAGAAAAATATCACTCCAAAGTTCTTCTTACTTTTTAAATTTTATTTTGGCACAGATCTTGCTGAATTGCCCAGAGTGGTCTTAAACTTGCCATCCCCCTGCATTTACCTCTACCTTCCAAGTTGTTGGGATTATAAGCCTGTGCCACCAGCCCAGCCTGCCCACCCTCTCAAAAAATGTTTTCTATGTTTTTAAATCACGAGGGAGGGAATCCAAATATTTGTGCCACATTAAAAGGACATGAATATTTCAGTCTACAAGAAATATTTTATCAGAACCCAGCCACACATTTATTAATATAAAAGTCTGGGGCTGCTTTCAGGGCAGAACAACAGAGTGTGACAATTGCGACAGAACCCGTTTGGCCTGCGAGGCTTTGAATATTTATTGTCTAGCAAGGAGAAGTGGCCTGTAGTCACAGCTCTTCTGGGGCCTGGGGCAGAAGGATGGCTTCAGCCCAAGAGTTTGGGTCAGTAAAAATATACAGTGTGTGTGTGTGTGTGTGTGTGTGTGTGTGTGCGTGTGTTAGTACTCAGCAGCAGCAATGATCTTTTCAACACCTGTGTAATCATGTTGCTCTCAGACTTCAAACCCTTCCTTCCATCCTGTGGTTGGAGTATGGGTGGGGCGGAGCTAAAGGATGGAGGTGCCAAGTGAGGAGACACGAAAGCCTGTCTATGCCTTGCTGTCTCTTTGTGTTTTTTCTAAATTCTAGATAACAGAAAGACATGCCTTCTGTCCTGTCCTGTGGTTGTAATGCTAAACAACACTCTTAACATGGCTTCCTCTGAGCCCTTGCGGGATCTCCCCTCTTTACCCACCCACCAAGGTGGTCAGGATAAGAGAGAAGTACAATCCTCATAGTCATGACAAAAATACTGAAAACTGGTCACTTAGTGGGGAAGATGCGACGCTCTAAAGACTTGTCTGTAATGTTGATTCTATTTTACCTGACTAAACTGTGATGTAATTGCCTCGGAACATGGAGCGCATACGTTTCTCTGCTGTTGTCAGTTCTCTCCTCATGACCTCATGCTCCTCATCCAATCTACCTCTTGTCCTAGCCTCCACTGAAACAGCTCTGGCNCCTCTCGTCCCAGCCTCCACTGAAACAGCTCTGGCCGGAGTGGCCAGAAATCTCCAATTCACTGACGGGAGAGGCCTGTTTTGTCTTCATCTCCTTGACCCTCCTTGCAGCACCCTGTGGCTGTTGCTCCTCCCGTCTCCTCTGAACACCCTTTTCCTTTGACTTTTAAGGATCTTCTTTCCCTTCTGTCTCTGGCTGCTTCTTCTCTGTGCCCTTTGAAGTCTTTCTGTTCTTCAACTGGCCTCTGCATGCTGAGGGTAACTGACTCTCAGTCCCACCACTTCCCATTTCCCTGGCCATTGCTCTTCCTACACTGTTAAACATTATCTACGCAAACATCAATTTTTTGTATTCCCAACTCTGGACTGCTCTGAACTCTAGAGCTGGGCTATTAAATAGGAAAGTTGCTAGCAATACTACAAAGGACTTCTTTCCCTGTGCTGAGGATAGACCCTAAGTTCTCCTTTATGGGAAGGCTATTTTCTGCCCCTGAGCTACACCCCAACCCCCTATTGACTACTTGAGATGTGACTAGGAATAGAGACTAAGTTTTTTTAATGATTTGTGTGTGTGTGTGTGTGTGTGTGTGTGTGTGTGTGTGTACACGAGTACAGATGCCCGCAGAGGCAGAGTTGTCAGATCTCTCTGGAACAGGAGTTACAGGCAGTTGTGAGCTGGCTGATGTGGGTGTTCTCCCACAACAATCCAATCCAATCCTTCTGTGCCTCTGCTGAGTGCCACCAGGGCTGGGGCCTGTCAGTAGGAACACAATGAGGAAGACTCAAAGCGGGTGTGGTCTAGTGGAGAGAGCTCTACCTGCAAGCACACGAATGAAGTCAAATGTCTCTGGTCGAAGTCACACAGGGAATAGTCACCGAGTTCCCTAACCTTGCCATTGTGAAAGCCAAGAAAAGACTCATAGGGCAGAGAATTCACAAGCTGAGACTGGAAAGAAAGAAAGAAAAAAAAAAAGAACTACCAGGAAGGTTACATTAAAAATAGAAGAAACTTTATTTTGAATAAATTTATAAACAGACTCAGTGGTGTGCACCTCTAGTCCCAGCTTCTTGGGAGGCTGAGTTAGTATCACTTGTGTCATTTGGGACTCTGAGTTAGTTAGTATCACTTGAGTTTAAGAATTTTGAGACCAGGGGCTGGAGAGATTGCTCAGCAGTTAAGCACATTGCCTGCTCTTCCGAAGGTCCTGAGCTCAATTCCTGGCAACCACATGGTGGCTCACAACCATCTGTAATGAGATCTGGTGCCCTCTTCTGGACTATAGGCATACACATAGACAGAATATTGTATACATAATAAATAAATAGTTTTAATAAACAAAAGAATTTTGAGACCAGCCTGGACCACAAGTAAGACCCCTATCTCAAGTGAAATATAAACAGATAAATCAGGTTTCACTGAGTTTGTTCCATGTACACAGCAATAAGATATGTACAAAGTTCCTAGGGGAAACTGTACTAGAGAGGAGAGAATGGTGGGCAGAAATAGCTATAAGTAGGTCTGTCCTTTATAGCACACAGTGCACACCACACATCCATTCAGTCCCTCCATGAACATTTGTTCATAAGTATTAACCTTCACTAATCCTAAAGGGGGAGGCTATGGTCTCTATTTTACAGAGCAACTGAAGCTTAGAGGCGCTAGATCCATTCCACAACTACTTCTAAAGAATCTACCTTGTTTGGATAGGTATAATTCCAAGCTCTAGAGATATGGTGGCGGAAAAGACAGATAATGGCTTGTCCTGCTTGTGAAAACTATGTACTCTAATTGGGATGACCCAAAATATGTAAATAAGAGCAATACTAGAAGAAAAGTAAAATAAGATGACATCATAGAGACTGGGCCTGGGTAGGTCCAGGAAGGTCCCATCCAAAGAGATGACATTGAAACTGCTATGGGAGAGACAAGGACTACCTTCAGAAGACCTAGAGAGGCTGAGTTGGCAGTATCACTTGAGTCTGGGAATTTTGAGACCAGCCTGGACCACAAGTAAGGGGACAGCAAGTGCAGAGATGCTGAGAGAGGTGATATTGGCATGTTCGATGAGCAAAAGCAAACCCAGATTGTCTAGGGCCGAGAGCTCTCCTCTGAGCCACAGCAATAAAGCACAGCAGAGCTGATATTCCCAACTGCCCAAGATGAAAGTCCAGACTCCACACCATGCAGCACTGCCCAAAGGAACAGGACAAAAGCTCGTAGAGTGTATGTTTAAGTTAACATGGGAACATCCAAAGATCACTGGAATTAAACTGGGAAAAACTCCAGTGAGCAGAAGAGATTCCTCTAAGGACATAGATGAGTGAGTAAAGAATGGTGTTGTACCAAAATTATAAAATGCATCTTCATCTAAATCTGATGTTAAACTCAACCCATCTCATTCAAATGTCTTATCTTGGAATGGAATCTTGCAAGGATGCAGGAATGTAGCTACAATGCTTCAGCTCAGAAGTTCAGATAAGCCTCCCGCCAAAAATGCTTGTACTTCTCCCAGGTATGATGAGAGAGCCATTCAGTCTGAAGAGTCCACGCTTCTGCGGGCTCCAAGGGAAGCATGGTCAGCAGGCAGGAGCCAGCTGGGTCAGAAGTTTTACAGGAGACACGTGGAATCTGTTAGTCAGAGTGTGGTTAAATCTGCGAGAAGGTGGTAAATTCAGGCAGGAGTTGCCACTGAGATTGTAATCATAAGGTAAGTGGCAGATGACCAAATCATGGGCAGGGCAGGCTCAAGTTGTCAGACAAGATGTCATAAACAAGAAAGGCAGAAACCTTAGGGGAATGTGACATCATAGATGAGTCCGAGAGAGACGTGATGTTCTGACACCTAGCTCAAGTGAGTCCATTTCAACTCAGGTCAGCCTGACTATAACTGGATACCTTGTTCCCGGTAGATGTCATTTTGTCTTAAAGAGCCAGAGCTTTCCCTGTATCTAGGAACAAGATATTATTATTCTCAGCTAGGAAAAGAAATTAATCCAGTTTCCCCCTGCTGCTTGTTTACGAACTGGAAGATGCTTTTCCAGAGAATAATGTTACGGTCTGAACCTGAAATGTCTCCCAGATGCCTATGTATCAAGGGTTTGGCCTCCAGAGTGATTCTATTCAGAGGTGATGGAATCTTTCAAAGTGGAGTCAACTAACATAGGCCGCTGGCAGCATGCCTTGCAAAGACATTGTGGATGCCTGTTTTGGTCTCTCTTTTTCCTTCCTGGATACCGCGAAGTGAGCAACTCATTACCACGTTCTTATCCAAATATCTACCACAGGCCCCAAGCAGCCAGGGACCAGCCTGCATGGACAGAAAGCTCCAAAACCTTCCTCTCTTTGGGTTGATAAGCTCAGGTCTGTGTATTCTGCCTGCATGATATGTGGGTGGCTGGAGCACACATGTCCCCTGATACCTTCAGAGGCAGCTTCTCAAAAGAACAAGAGAATTATAAACCATATTATTTATTTCTTGACACAATCAGGGAAAACTCTTGACTGTTGATTTCAAGTTCATTCCAGACCCTGAAATGGCTCAGAATCCCGTTAAATCCTCATAGTATTCCTAAATTATAGATAATTAATTTGAGCTTAAATAAGGACCTTGTCCAAGATCATGAATTAATGGGAAGTGGCAGGTTGGTTACCCTGACACAAAAACACGTGGTCTTTGTTTTAATTATCTTCATTGAGGTCTAACTGATACACCATATTATGCATATATTTTAGGGTATGCCTTCTAGTTTGAACACAAATATAAACCCTTGAAAACACCACAGAATAAGGTTATGCGACATTTCGGTTATACTTGTGTACCTTCCCATCTATCATCACCACCCTGGGCACGAGTGATCTGCTTTCTAGGACTAGACAGTGTGTACCTGTCCTCAAATGTCATATAAGTAGTAGCATTCAGGGTTTACTCTTTTACATGTGACTTCTGCTCAAAATTTGTAGTTGTTGTCTTCTTGGTATTATTATAATTTGACAAACCCTGCACATAAGCTAAGTGAGTACAAAATTGAGCATCCCTTTCTTGAAGAGAGATTCTGATTTTCAGGATCATTTTTAGGCTCCTTACTCATGCAGAGCAAAGTTCTGTTCACATCTCCCATTGTTTGTTTTAAAATTTGTGAGTGCCCTCCCCATGTTACTTATTTTCCTCTCTATTGTGGTATAACCAACAAAGATTATTTATATATATATATGTGTGTGTGTGTATGTGTGTGTGTGTGTATATATATATATATATATGACAACATGATTGTTGGCCTACATGTAGATGGTAAAACTATTACCATGATCTACTTATTTAATGCATTCTTCCCAACACATAGCTACTGTTGTATGTATTTGGTAATGACAATGAAGATCTATGTACCAGGCTTTTTCTTTTGGGGTTGCTACTCAACTCCCAAATCATGACAGTGAAACTTACTATTAGTTTTGAATACTTGGCCTTAGCTTAGCTCTTATTTTAATCTGTTTCTCTTTATCTATGTTTTGCCTTGGGACTTTTTAACCTTTGTTCCTCCCTTCCTTCCTTTCTTCCTGTATGTCTTAGTTTCCTGCTATCTCCATGTCTGGCTGGTGACTCCCGGCTTCTGGCCCCAGTTGTGTCCCTCTCTTTCTCCCTTGTTCTCTCCTCCTCCTTCTTTCTCCAGCCTAGATTTCTCCTCCAACTTATTCAACAACCCTGCTAGCTATTGGCCATTCAGCTCTTTATTAGACCAATCAGGTGTGTTGAGCAGGCAAGATGAAACAAATGTAAAACATCTTTACATTGTTAAACAAAGGCAGCATAAACAAATGTAACACACCTTTTCACAATTAAAGTAATATTCCATAGCATAAACAAATGTGACAGCTCTTTATATAGTTATAAATTATGCAGCAGATCTACTCTTTGGACAATCATCATATAATACAGAGAATGTTTTTGAAGCTCACTTTTTTGTTTGATTGATTCGGGATCTCATTATATAGTCCTAGTTGGTATAGAACTTGCCATGTAGACCAGGCTAGCTTTGAACTCACAGACCAGGTCGTACTTTCTAATAATTTGTGATAACTGGTCATTTATGTTTCCTTTCTTGAAGTCTTCAGAAAACCTGTGAGTTCTGTGCCTGACTGCTGAGTTGCAGAAAAATTTTAAGCATAGTTTGGGAAAGTGTCCTTTGGTGCACATACGTATTAAGATTTTTTTTTTTGCATTAGGTGTTTTGTCTTGTCATTTTCTCCATACAAGTTAAAAATCAGAAATCTGAAGTACTCCAGAATTCAAAACTTTTTGGTACCGACTTGCCAAAAGTAAAAAATTCCACACCTAACCTCTTGTAAGAAGTTAGTCAAACCATAAGTGAACTAAAAATACAAAAATAATCTTCAGGCTATGACATGAGATGTATGTGAAACATAATGAATTTCATATGTAAACTTGGATCCCATATCCAAGATATCTCATTGTGCATAGTTAAACATTCTCGGATTAAAAAAAAAAGAATATGCAACTCAAAACACTTTTGGATTTCAGATAAGGATACTAACTTGTAGTGTCTTCCCGAAATTTTTAATTTTTGGAATAGACAGCTGTATTTCCCCCCATGGCCTCTTTCCTTCCTGTCTCATTGGTTTCCATAGCTTATAATAATCACTTTCCATTCCTTGCAAAATGCCCTGCTGTCCAGCCCCATGGACTGAAGCCAGGTCTACAGCCCCAAACTCTGCTTTCTCAGATCAGAAGGATCCCTCTTCTGTGCTCTGTCAGAGCTCTCCCTGTTGATGCCATAGTATGCTCGCTCCGTCAGCCTCCTTCCTAAAACTTTCCAGTCCCATACAGTGTTTCGCCAAATTCCAGGGAGCAATTCCCTCATACAGTTTGTCCAGTTTTCTGGTTGTTTACAGCAGGACAGCAGCACCAGTTCTGATTACCTCATCTTGCCCTGAAGTAAGTACGGTTTCTGCTCCCAAACCTAAGCTATAGTGCCCTCTAATGCTGGGAGAAACCCCCAAGAAGCTCCCATCGGCAGCAGCAACAGTAGCAGCAGATGCAAGTACTAACCAAGACTGACTTTGTTAGCATGCTCAAGGCTGCAAGTTTCCAGGTGTGTCATGAAGATGCATCCAATGTCCATCTCTCACAAGGCTCTTACCGTTTTGAAAATTATGAGGACAGGGAGAGGTATCTTATGGTCAGCCTACCTGGTTCTTTAAATGGCCACAACTTTCCACTAAAGTTCATGAACTGGCAGATTCTTCTCCTATATTCAAGGCTATCAAAGTCTTAGGTCACCATGAAAAGGGTTATATAAATCACTATGTCCCAAGATGGGCCCAAGTACATTGTGTGGATCTAAACGTCCCAACAAGGACACATGTCATATACAACTACAAAGAAACGTCTTTCTGGACTTCAGGTGAACTGGCAGAACCTGTTGACCCAAGTGACAGCCTGGGTCCTGCCAGACACAAGGTTGATGTGAGCAGAGACTTTGTAGCAACATCAGCCAGGTTAGCACAATCACCTCTGGGAGGAAGGTATTTGGATTTAGAGACACAGTATTTACAAGCAGCCTTTGAGAATGGGAGATAAAGGTGGGCTGGAGGGAAGTTAGGCCTGTGAACCCAAAACAGGTTGAGCCTAAAGATGATGAGAGTCTTGGTGGGCAGTGGTAAGTTAAGTGGCTCCTTTCAGATAATGCTAGATACCTAACTCTGAATTTTAAGTCTGAGAATACATCTTCAAGGGGAGAGAGCATACAGGTCAATAACCAGAAGGAAATTTTCAACAGACTGGAAAAAGTGGCATATTTAGTCTATTAGTTCTTTGGCGCCAAGGCGTGTAGGACAGAAGCGGATCAGAGAATGAAGAGATCAGAGATCACTGTGACCACCTAAGCATGAGCTGAACAAGGACAATAAAAGACATGCTCAATAAAGTGGATCGCAAAAGTCCTCAAAGCCTAAGCCAAA
>LOEQ01001251.1:21545-59471 GCA_001685075.1 Bramus lutescens
CATTTTAGGGTTGGGCAAGAGACTTGACTCTAGAGGGGTTCCAAGGTGTCCAAGGAGATGTCCCCAGCTAGTAATATATTTTTGAGTGTTTTTCTTTGAAACTGAAGACATAATGCCAGGCTACCTGTAAATCACCTGGCCTTCCTTTTAGGAAGCCATTAATAATTTTCAGTCATTGTTTTGTATCTGACATGAAGGATATCTTTTAAGGAAATGTTGGTCTTACAGACATTGCTTATTGGCTTTGTATTTAATAGATATACATATTGGTCATTGTATGCCACCAACATTTTGGGTGTTCATTTATCAAGCAGCTAGGAAAGTTACTTCTTCATTAGGTTAGTATGAGTTCATTTGGCATCTTAAAAGTTACATGATGGAATAGAAATAGAAAAAGATACAGTTTAATGAGGCAAAAACTTATATACATATATTTTTTTATACCTTGCATTGGATGGGTGTTACATTTGCTAGAAAAGAGAGTCATAGTTGTTATTTCATCATGGTTCTAGTTTCTAGAACTTACATGTATTGTGAAGTCACCAAGAGAATGGTTTAAAGCTCTTGAGAACCAGGCAGTAGGTAACCTAGGATAGTTTAGAATTCAGAGACAATTATGGACTTCTAATCAAATGGGAAGTTGGCCTTGAGCTTGAAGGGGGCCCCTATGGATTGCTGCTAAGGATGAGACAATGCAAAAAGGTAAGGAAAGGTCTGTAAATGAGATGAGGGTATATGTAGGTAAGACACACGTGGGCTCAATTTAGAATGGGTTTTATTGTGCTTTGTTTTACATGTTATCCTCAAATTAAAGTTCTTTTCCTTCCAGCACTTGGGAGACAGAGGCAAGTGTATCTCTGAATTTGAGGTTAGCCTGGTCTACAGAGTAAGTTTCAGGATAGCGAGGACTATACAGAGAAACCTTGTCTCAAACACCCCCCACACACCCAAAGTTAATTTTCTCGTGATTATTTTCTCAAAGATATTACATTTAATTTGTTAAAAGGGAATAAGATGAAAGCAAAATCTTGAAGTCCTACTTTCCAAAAGGCAGAATGGTCAGAATGGAGTTGTTGTACTTACATACTTACATCTTTTTAGTTAACATTTGTTTTGTCTTCCAGTAAACAACCTTAAAAAAAAAATAAGTTAGAAAGTCAGACCCAAAGGGAGTCCACCATTTGAACTGTGACTCTGGGGCAGCTTTAGCTTTGTTGCACTTACTTATTTATATGGACTCTCAGTATGTGCCCAGGATGGCATTGCGCTTGTGATAATCTTGTCTTGATTCCAAGCATGAGCCATGATAATCTGGCTTCCCATTAGTAGTATTTAAAAATTATTTATTCTTTCCCAGTTTCGCTCACATGTGTCTTTGATCATATCTCCTCTCTCTGTTGTGCTGTTATTCGCCCTCCTCCAGACCTTCCCAATGCCATTATTTAATGAGAACAATACATTTCAACAAGTCATGTTATGTATTTAAATAAAGCAGAATGAACGTGTAAATGGTGGATTAAATTACCTGTAGTTAAGCTATCTTTATGCTAATACTTAAATATTTATCTAATATATTTACTTTATAAATTGTTGGCAGGTTTTTTTTTTGGTATATTTCTATGCAGTTTTCATTTTCGTTTTAAATCCCTTTCTTCCTGTAGGAGATAAAGATGGCAGCAAGGTGACTACAGTGGTGGCAACTCCTGGACAGGGTCCTGACAGGCCACAAGAAGTCAGTTATACAGACACTAAAGTGATTGGAAATGGATCCTTTGGTGTGGTGTATCAAGCCAAACTTTGTGATTCAGGAGAACTGGTCGCCATCAAGAAAGTTTTGCAGGACAAGCGATTTAAGGTAAAACCTGGTGTTTGCATCTTTGTTTCTATATATTTGTTTTTAATTATATTGCTCTTACCCACTGGGCCATATCCCTTCCTTTCCTTTTCCTGTTTTCTGCCCTTTCCCTTTCCCCTTTCCTTTCATTCTCCTCCCCTTTCCTATGTCTGTACAGTCCAGATTGCTCTGAAACTCAATCCTATGGCTCAGCCTGCTCAGGGCTGTGATTACAGCTGACAGACTCCAACTGGCTTGGACGGTTTTCACTGATTAGTCACTTAACATTGTACTTCCTAAGTGAAGAGAACCAGCAGTGTACTTTGTGACCGTTTCTTTTTTGTTTTACTGTCTTGTTAAATCTTAAGAAACAACTGCTTGGGTGGCGGTAAAATTGTATCAAGTTATTAGTCAGTTTGGAGAAAAGTATATCTGCTTAACAATTTAGTTTGAGATACTTCTCCATTTCATTGACTGTAATATTTTTGATTACACTTATTTTAGTTGAATGTATAGGGTTGAGGGGAGACATTTATGCTAGGGGCACGTGTAGAGGTCAGAGGGTAAATTGTAGCACTCTGTTTTTTCTACTTGTGAAACCTGGGGGTTCTCAGGCTTGACAGCAGGCAGTTTACAGAAGGTCCTGGATATTTCATAAAGCCTGGCTAATCCTCATATAGGGATAACATCTGTGATATAACATTTCAGGCTTCTTATTTTTATATAAAGAAGAAATGGGTCGGATGGTGGTGTTGCATGCCATTAATACCAACACTTGGGAAGCAGAGGCAGGCAGATCTTTGAGTTTGAGGTCAGCCTGGTCGATAGAGCGAGTTCCAGGACAGCCAGGGCTACATAGACAAACCCAGTCTCAAAACAAAACAAAACAAAAAAGAAATGACTTTCTAGAGCCAGGTTGGTCAGAGGATGATGACACCCAGGGGATTTAGGCATGCCTACTTGAGTTCTTGGTAGTTGTTGATGAACTTGGTACATTATTTGGGCTATGCCTAAACTTTTGCCCTTTGTTGCATTTTTAATTGGAATTTCATCAAGCTTATAAATTAGGAAGATCTGGCATTTCAAATGTTGAATTGCATAAGAAAAGAAATACCAATTTGTTTAAGTCTACTTTTTGTGTCAGTTTTTCTTACAGGGGCTATTCTTGATGAGCTTATTCCTGAATATTTGATTGGTTTTGTTATTATCTACTTTTTATCACTTACATACTAAGAAGTGATAGACTAAATTACTCAAGTTCTTTACATTAACTCATTATTATTTGTAGAATTTACTCTTTGTTCTTTTCACTATATACAAATAGTTGAGGCCAAAAATAAAATTTGCTTTGTTGACTGATTTACTTTTCTTTATCATAGTAATAATTTCTCCTAAAATTTAGGAATCTGTCATTTAATATGAGAGATTTACATATCTTAGGAATTTATATAACATACTTAGGACTGCATTAATGAATTAGGTTTGTTCAGAGGAAAGACTGGATAGATGGTAGGTAGATAGATAAGTAAATTGGCCTATGTTGCTAGTGGTATTGTGAAGCAATTTGTTTCAGCACAAAAATAGGATGGGAGGTAATACCATAGAGAAAAAAAAGAAAACCAAGAATAATTATCCATATTTTAGTAATCAGCAGAACTTATAAAACAATTTCTGGTATAGCAGTTCTATTTTAATAGTGTTTATCCTAAAATCTGAATGTCCTCTGTTCCCCACCCTCCAATGAACTGTAATATATTACTTAGTTAAAAATAGTTGTTGTTTTGTAGGGGATGTTTGTGATGTGGGAATAAACTTTAGCTAGTTTCCTGATTGATATAGGAGCCTTTTCATGTTAAGACAATTGTTCTGAAAAATGACTTCTAGTGTTTCAATCTGGCTTTTACAGTTTGAGTATCAGTAAACTGCATTTTAAATTAGTGATCTTAGTTCCATTAACTATTTTAGTTTTCTTTTGCAGTAAGTTACAGGTTTTAAGGCTCTCATTTGGTTTCACTTATAGTTGGGATAAAGAGAAATAGTGGATATGAAATCAGCACTGTTTATTGTGAATATGTACTCCTATGTATAGTGTATTTTGAAAGATAAAGAGAGATGATATTTAGTATATACCATCTAGTATATGTCATCTAGTATATATCATCTACTATTCTTAGGGATTTGAATTACTACATGCTGGTGCTCACGTGGGATTTTAGTCTCTCCAGACCCCCCACCCCCACCCCTCACCTTTTAAGGATGTCTTTCCTCTTTGTTGTACTTTTTAAATATATAATCTTATTTTCAGGCAGTTTAAGCCTTGTGAAAAACTTAATTGCTGATCAAATTGATAGAGAAATAGTCTTTATGTCCTATATAGAAATGTTCATTGACTCATAGAATTTACTTCTTGTTTATGAACTGGAAGCTGAAAGATACATTTAAGAAAAACTGAACATGTAAGAACTGAAGGATTGCCCTTGTAGAGCCACACAATCATACAGGTAGAACAGTTCACCCTGAAGACCTCATCCCAAGCACCTGAGGACCCCACAGAACCAAACACCTCTTCCATGCCTCCCAACTGCACATCCAGTTTCTCAAGATCTACTGTTGACAACCTTGGGCTGACCAGAGCTTACTCAAGATAAAACAACTAGATTTAGAGAGACATACCAAAAGACATTAGAGGAGAGGATTAGGAAAAGACATGCTTTGACTCTTAGATATGGTGTCTGTTCGGGTAAATAGTAGCAAACTCAGAAGACTAGAGATAGAACTTGAAGCTGCCAATAAAAGTCCCACCTCTCCTGTATACTGTGTATGACTGAACTGAAAGAACAGTGATTTCAAGAAAAAGAAAAACATCTAACCAGCAAAATACTTCAGATTCAAACAAGTCCCAGTACAGAAATGAAAGGGACATGAAAAATCAAGTGAACATGTCTTGAAAAAGTTACCAATCACATAGTAATGAACCATTCAAGAGAGAATGATTATAACTATGACCAGATAGCTCAAAGAACAACAACAACAAAAATTGAATGAAATAGAAAGCCAATTCACGATACAAAAATTGAATTCAGTAAAGAGAGAGAATCGTAAAAGAAAAGTGAAATGATGTTGGAAATAGAAACCTCAGTAATGAAAGTCACCAACAGAAGGATTACTTGGCAAAAGGAAACAGGACTGGGAGATAAAGTAGAGGAAAGCATGTGAGAAAAGAAAAGAAAAAAGGAAAGAGCAACATGGGCAAACATTGGGACACATGAAAATGAAAAAACCTAATAGATGAATCTTAGGCATAGAAGAAGAGTACCATGGTAAAGGCATAGAGGTTGTTTTCAATAAAATCTCAAACCTAGAGAAAGAGATGCACATCCTAGGTACAAGAGACCTAGGAACACTAAATTGACAGGGCTAGAGAAGAAACTCATCAGGACATAGGCATTATATGCTGCAAAAGAGCAAAAGTCAAATACACGCACACAGCCAGAAGGTCTGGGAGAGATGTATCCAAACTCTGACAGACCACAACTATAAACCAAAACTATCCACTAAATTTGAAGGAGACATAAATTTTTCTGTGATTAAAAACAGTTTTAAGCCATTTATGACTACTAAACCAGCTTGGCAAAGGATTCTGGAAGGAATACTTGAATCTGAAGAAAAGGGTAAAGACACTGGAGGGCAAAAGGAGTAGTAAATAAGTGCTAGAACAGCTAATTCAAAGAGGTCTAAGGAAACAACACAGAATTTGCAAAGTGGTAGGTAACACATCTCTCAATAATAACTCTTAATGTAGAGTAGCAAATTGGATTAGAAAACAGAATCAATTTTTGATGCTTCCAAATACACATCATTATCAACAATTCATACCACATTAGAGGAAAATTATAGAAAAAGGTATTGTAAGCAAATGGAACTAAAAAACAAGTAGTTGTAGGTATCCTAATATTTGACAGTAGACTTCAAACTAATTAGAAGAGATAAGAAAATCCATCAAGAGGGTATTGAAATTTTAAATATGTACCCAAACACATTAAAAAACTCAGCTTCATTAAAAAATACTTATTAGATCTATAACCACAGATATCCTAATAACTACTGAATGATAATTGAACCAAAGGAGAAATCAAGAAGAAAATTTAAAAAATTTCAAGAACTGTTAACACAACATACTAAAATCAATGAAACATGATGAAGTCAGCCCTAACAGGAAAGTTTATAGCTGTCAGTGCCTACATCAAAAACTGAGAGGTCTCAAATTCATAGCTAATTAATGCATCTGAAGGCCCTGAAAGAACAAGAATAAACAACACTCACAAACATTATGGGAAGAGATAATCGAAACCAGGTCTGAAATGAGATGAAAACATTAAAAGAGATGCCGAGGAAGTTTAGATAATTATAAGGACACACTTTAAAAATATGTGCCCCACTAAACTGAAAACTTTAAAAGAAATTGATAGATTTCTTGATGTCCTATAGTATTAAAGTGTATAGTTTAAACAGTTCCATAAAAACCAGCGTGGTAGAAGCAGAACTTAAAAATCTCCCCAACAGGAAAAGACCAGGGCCAAACGGGTTCAGTGTAGAATTTTACCACACCTTCAAAAATAAAAACTATTGCCAATGTTAGGCAAATTATTTATAAAATAAAAAATGAAGGAGCAGTTCCAAATTCTTTTTACAAAGTTAGTATTACCTTGATACCAGATAAAGATCCAACAGAAAAAGGAAACTATAAGCCCGTTTCTTACATAAGATGGATATGGATTAAAAAAACTTCAATAAAATGCTTGGCAACTATCTTAGTCACTATTCTATTGCTGTGAAGATACACCATGACCAAAGCAACCCTTAGGAAACATTT
Source organism: Bramus lutescens (assembly GCA_001685075.1). Taxonomy (NCBI): domain Eukaryota; kingdom Metazoa; phylum Chordata; class Mammalia; order Rodentia; family Cricetidae; genus Bramus; species Bramus lutescens. Next base: position 28,253 of record LOEQ01001251.1, read on the forward strand.
AAATGGGGCTGGCTTACAGTTTCAGAGGTTAGTCCATTATCATCATGGTGGCATGCAAGCAGACATAGTACTTGAGAAGTTTTGGGGGTTCTACAGCTTGAGCCACGAGCAGCAGGAGGAGAGAGAGTTATTGGACTTGGCATGGGCTTTTGACACTTCTCAAAACCCATCCCCAGTGACACACTTCCTTCAACAAGGCCACACTTATTCCAACAAAGCCACACCTCTTGGTTCTTATAATCCTTTTAAATGGTCTCTCCCTAGTGACTAAACATTGAAACATATAAGCCTGTGGGGACCATTCTTACTCAGTCCACCACATAAACTGAATTCAGTAACACATAAAAAAGATATGCCATAATTAAGTCTGATTCATCCCAGAAGCACAGGGATGGTTTAGCATTATAAATCAATAAACATATTCTACTCCATAGACTCCAAATGAGCTTTGGCAAAAATCCAACATCCCTTCATAGTTAATTCTGGAAAATACAGGAATAGAAGGAAAATAGAAACATAGTAAGGATAACATACAAGAAGCCCACAGTCAGTATCATGCTACATAGAGAAGAGTTCAGAGCATTTCCACTAATAATAGGACTAAAACAAGGATGTCCATCCTTTACATTCCTGTTTAGTACAGCACTTGAAGTCTTAGCTATAAGGCAAATGAGGGCGATAAAAGAAACCAAATGTGAAAGGAAGAAGTCAAAGTTAACTTTTTTCCTTAGTCCCTAGGGGAATCTTTTTACTAGCTCTACATTTGACATAGATTTTGTATCTAGAATATACAAAGTACTGACAAAAACTTAACATCTAGAAAACCCAGTTAAACCTGGATGGTGGTGGCACACGCCCTCAATCCTAGCATTCAGGAGGCAGAGGCAGGTGGATCTCTGGGTTCGAAGCCAGCCTGATCTACAGAGCTAGTTCTAGGACAGCAAGGCTACACAGAGAAACCCTGTCTCAGAAAACCAACCAACCAAACAAACAAACAAAAAATCTCCAGTTAAAAGTTGGGGCATGGAGACTCGTCTTGGTGTGGTGCATACTTTTAATCTCAATACTGGGAAGGTAGAGGCAGGTGGGTCTCTGTGAGTTCCAGGATAGCCAGAACAAGGTAGGAAAAGCCTGTTCAAAGAGTCCACCAAAAAAGTTGGGGGTGGGCATGGAAGTAAACATAATTTTCAGAAGAAAAAAGACAACTGGCTGAGAAATACTTTTTAAAAATGTTAAATATCCCTGCACCATCAGGAAAATTCAGAATTAAACTATGAAATTTCATCTTACCCCCATCAGAATGTCTAAGATAATTTTTTTAAAAGGACAACAAATGCAGATAAAGATGTTTGTAGCAGTACAAACTGATGAAATTAGTGTGACATTTCCTCAAAAAGCTAGAAATAGATCTACCACACTGTCTAGAGCAATGTCATTCTTAGATATATACCCTGTCCAGCTATGTCCTTCTTGGATATATACCCCAAAGACTCTTCTACAGAGATGCTTGCTCGTCCATATTTAATATTATTTTTCTTTTTGTAGTAGCCAGGGAGTGGAAATAGCCTCAATGTCCACCAGCCAATGTATGTATAATGAAAATGTGATATACATTTACATAGTGGGATCCTGGGAAAGAAACGCAGATAAGCAGTCATTCTGAGTGAGGTAACAGACCTGAAAGGAAAGATAAACGTTGCACGTGTTCTCTCATCTGCCTTACTTCCCCTGTGACCAGTGGGAGATGCAACAGTGACTGACCTGACAAGACATTCCCTGTGCTGTAGAGTGGCAGGACCATTATGTGGCAAGCCAACCGCTTTTAAAGTTAGATTGAGTCAAGCTGCACAAGTTAAAACCCATATCTGGCCCAGGTAAGTCATAGGCCCTAGGGAGAGCCTACTGCTTGCTATTTCTCTGCTAAGTGGAGATAGTATTCAAATGACTATGAAGGATCTATCATTATATCCACAGATTAGTGCCGGTCTTATGGTCATCAGAGAAGCTGCTTTTTGTAGTGGACTGTAGGATGCTTACCTCTAAATGGGGTATTTGTATTACACTCCTCAAGGCTCGGGAGAGTTCAGTAAGATTGTAATAATAGCCAGAGTCAGTAGGTGACTGAAAGGAAATAGTGTCTTCTGGACAGAGTTGGGCAGTTACACATGAATTGAGACAGCGTGCACAGGACCACCACAAGCTCAAGCCAGACAGTCTCAGCATGGAGGGAGAAGGTGGGCATGTAGTTCTACCCCCAGCTATAGGCAACTGAAAACTGTTGGGGAGGGAGAGTCTGTTTACTTTAAAACTGTAGCCCTGGTAGTTGACCACATTCCAGTGGAAGGCCACATATCCAAGAGTAGCATGTGGGAAACACCAAGTATTCGTGGAGGAAAGAAAAGGACGGTGGTGAGGCGGGAGATAGAAAGAGACACAAAAATTGGATTGGAACGGAAGGTGGAGGTAGATCTGGGAGATGTAGAGGGAGGTGAATATAATCAAAATCCATTGTAGAGAATTCTCACGTAACTCATTTTAAAATAAAGGGAAGGGAGCTGGCTGTAGTCACGCAGGCTTTTAGTCCCAGTACTAGGGAGGCAGGGGTAGGCAGTTCTCTGAGTTTCAAGGCCAGCCTGGTCTACAGAGTGAGTTCCAGGACAGCCAGGACTACACAGAGAAACCCTGTCTTGAAAAAACAACAACAAAATGACAAAAAATAGAATAAAGGGAGGAGAATTTCTTCATTTTTACTAAGTCCTTAATATTGGATTTAGCGAACTTGTAAAAATATGATTTAATAGAATTTGAAATTAGAAATAAAAAATTACAACTTTGACAAAATCAAGTTGGGGGAGTAGGAGGCATCATCAGTAAAAATTGAGTATCAAGAATTTTTCTTATTTCGAGAGTAATGGTAAACTGTGGGCCTGCCTCTAGTTTTTGTAAATAAAGAATAAAGTTGTATTAGAACACAGTTATGTCTGTTCTTTTCCATTTTGTTGAGTAGTTGGAGCAAAGTCCATATGTTCTGCCAGCCTGAAGTGTTTTCCATCTGGTCCTTCATAGAAAACACTCATCGGCTCTTGTTTTAGGATGTTAGTTTTGCGGTTCTTCTCTTACAACTTCTATCATTTTTTTCTCTTGTGTGATCACTTATGCACCTGGTGTAAATATGTCTCAGAACTCTTTTCCGAATACCAGGAAGTTTTACGGGGGTGCTGTGACACCACTGTTTAGTTCTCTAGTGTATTTCTATATTGTTTTAGACTTTTCATTTTCTAATTAGGAGTCCAGGCAAGTCTGGGGATCTTTTATAATTTTATACACATTTGTGTGTGCTTTTGTGACTTCAGGAGCCATATAGCTCTCTTGCTGAGGATGGAGGGCATATTTAGGCTTTTTACCTTCAGGTAGCATGTACCAATGTGAACTCGCCCCTTCTGTATCCTGAAGCCCTTTCAGGGCCAGTGGCTCCTACTGTTGTATTAAAAAAAAAAAAGCCATGTTAGTAAGAAGCCTACAAGCTTGCCTTCTCTTTCCACTTAGCCATTGTTAATCTGCCTCTCAGTCCTTGGTTTCTTGTTCCCTTTTCAGTGTTAACCCTCACTGCAGTCCTGGTTTTCTTTCTTTCCCTTGTCCCTTTAATAACCTTTTTCATAGCTGGTAGTCTTCCCCAAACAAATCTATTACTCAGAATACACTAGTAGTTCCTCATGCCTTGCAATATTTAAGAATTTTATCTTTGTATATTAAGATGTTTTCTCTGGCAGGGTTGCAGAATTTTATAAAATAATGATCAGGTCTCTCTTTTCTCCTTTCTCTTAGTTACTGTTCTATTGCCAGGATAAGGGACTATGACCAAGGCAATGCATAAAATAAAGAATTTATTTGGAGTTTACAGTTTTAGAGGCTTGGAGTTCATGACCATCATGGAGGGGAGCATGGCAGCAGGCAGGCGTGACACTGGAGCAGTAGCTAAGAGCTTACATCTTGATCCACAAGCACAAGGCAGAAAGAAAGCTGACTGGGAATAGCATGGGCTTTTGAAACCTCAAAGCGCACCTTGCTCAGTGACAGATCTCTTCCAAGGCCACACCTCCTAATTCTTCCCAAAGAGTTTCACCAACTGGGAACCATGTCAAACAAAAGCCCATGCATGCCATTCTCATCCAGACCCACACTCCTATGTTCACTTATATACAAACACAGTTTGTTAGTGAGCTAAAGTCAATCACACTGTATTGGAAGCTTGGGTTTGCCCGCTCATTAGCACATCATTTTGTAGAGACCCTCAGTTTTGATATAGGTGAGCTGAAAATATTTGTTGTGCACTTGGAGTTATTCTGATATTTAAAAGGCCATTGTAGAGTGTTTGGGTAGCACCTGATTGTTACTATGTATAGGGATTAAACTGATTCAGCTCTTTGGATAACATTCATTTTTTACAGAAGTTACATTTAGGGAAGGTAGTTTTAAAAACAAAATCTTTGAGGTGAATCCTATTTTGCAGCAACTGCAGAGTTTTCTGTGATGAGGGAAAAGATCTTTGGTGAAGAAAGGAAAAATGATCGACAGACGTACGCTGCCTACTTGACACCCACAGTTGTAAGCTTGCTGGCTGTTTCCTCACCTAAAAGTTAACTTTCTTCAGGTTTTACATAATGGTTCCTAAGCACCTCCAGGAATTCTTGGCTCTATGGCTTGTCTTTCAGAAACAAGCCAGACAACTCACCCCTACCTCCACTCCCAATGTAAGTTGTCAGGTATTATAAAAATGGACAAAAAAACCTTTGTCTGTTAGTTTTTGTTGCCCCAATGAAAACACAGAAATTAAAGAAAGGAAAGAATCTGGCTTATAGTTTTAGCAGGTTCTATTGTTCCTAGGCCTGTGGCTTGATAATACACCACAAGAGTGTAACAGCCTGGAAGCTGATAGAATGCAGGAAGGAACTGGGAACAAGTGCACCTCTCCAGGGCACACTCCCAGGAAGCACCTTTTCCCAGCTAGTCCCCTCTTAATCATAACATGAATCCGTTAAGGATCAGTCCTCTGATGAGTCCAAAGCCCTTAGGATTCAATCACTACTAGTGCTTGAATTTACCAGCTGTGGATCAGGACTTTAACTTATGTGTTTTATAGGGAATATATCTAAACTATAGCAGTCCTTTTAGAGATACATGTATTCTAATGACTTTTTTATGAAAATGAGGAAAAAAAACAATTTTTGCTTAAATTGTGTTCTTCAGGTTTTCTCAGTAGAGAAATTATATCTTGAGTAGCTAGCTTTTTAAAAAATAAACATAGTTTATTACAATTATAAGACTTCATTGTATATGTATGAGTCTTCTTGCCTTCCCTCCCAGTTCCCTTCTCCATGCTGGTTGATCAGCAAAGGCAGCAACTCAATTTTTGCTCCTATGAAGTTTGTAGATAGTTGCTAAGACAGGGCATATGTTGGTCATTACAGATAATACCTGAATTCTGTAAGCTTTGGGATACTTTATTTTCTGTAACCCCAGTGACCTGTAGTTGTAAGAATACATGCAGAAATACAATAAACATGAAAATATTTTTAAATACTATAAGAGTCTGTGTGCTGAAAGAGCTGAGGATGGCCCAAGCTGGTGAAGGAAATGGGGGTTGTGTAGCGATTTTCGTTAGGTGTGTGTAGCAGGAAGGTTCGGGTCATTCCAGTAATAGTGTGTTCAGTGGTCTCTGTTGTGAGCAGGTAGCATTGCCACTCTGGAATGCGAAGCAAAACTTAGGTCTAAGGTAGAGCACACATTTAATGCATGGGTGGTTGTTTCGGTAAGGAGAAGTCATTACAGAGTGAGTTGGCATTGGCAGGAAACAGGTCTCGCTCTTCTAGATTACAATATCGACAAGTGTCCTGTGGGGTATAGTTTGTTTGGTATTTCTTTTGCTTTGAAATGATCTGTGTGTTTCAGTTTAAACTGTATCTCCTATAGATAGAAATATATTTACATCTTAAAAATACCCAGTTTTAGCCTGGTGGTGGTGGGGCATGCCCTGGCTTACAGAGCGAGTTCTAGGACAGCCAGGGTTATACAGAGAATCCCTGTCTCAAAAGCTAACAAAATCTCCAGTTTGGCAATCTCTGCCTTTTGGTCATGTACTTAATTCATTCATAATTTATGTAATCTCATATAAGGAGTTACTGGTACCTTCTCGTGGTTTCTATCTCATGTTGGTTTGTCCCTCCCTTCTAGAACTTCCTGGCTTCTTTGTCTTTAAAAAATGCATTTTCCTTATTTTTGACAGTTTCCTACATGTAAATAATAAACTCTAGTAAGTCTTACCCCCCACCCCGTTACTCATCCCTCCCTTCTGTAACCCTCCTTTTCCACAGCAGGTCCCTTTCTTACTGTCATGTCTTGTGTGTTACCCACTGCATTTAATTAGGATTGCCTACATGAGCATGTGTGAAAGATTTTAGTGGAACATGGGCAGAGATTATCAGTGGCACAGAAGAAAGTGACAGTTCTTCCTTCAGCCAACAGTAGCTGTCAGGAGTCCCTTGCGGATGGGCGGGGCCTCCTGAGAACTCCTTTCCTTCCATATCCCAATCCAAATGGAAACTTTTAGTGCACTGTGTTAGTTTTTTCATTGTTCTGACTAAGTATCTGGGGGGAAAAGAGAGAGAGAACGGGTTTATTTTGGCTTATAGTTTGAGAGTGTAGTCCATTGTGGTGGGAAAATATGGGGCAAGAGCTGTTTTAGGTGTGGTGGCGGCTGGGCACATGTGCCTCAATCAGAAGCAGAAAGAGATGAACACTGGCGCTGCTTTCCTTCTGCTCATTAGGCAGTCCAGGATCCTAGCTCATGTAATGGTGCTGTCAGCATTCAGTTCGGGCCTTGCCACTCTCTGCCATCTCTCAGACTCCTTGAAGACATGCCACAAGTAGACTCTTAAGCTCAAATCTTTAGTGGTTGTTCTGGGGATTACATTCAGCACTTCAATTTATGACAGTCTGTTTCAGCTTAATGCTGCCTTTATTTCAGTAAAATACAGCTCAAATATAGCCTCATTACCCTTCTTTTGTGCCATTACTGTTTTATATAATATATTATGTTATGGCTTGTATTTTATTTTTTGATGAAATTAAAGGAAGTGAATACATATGTACATTATGATTAGAATAGCTGCTTTATATTCATTGCTGAATGCATTTTGTTCAGAATCAGTCTTTTGGATTTTTTTAGCATAAATATCAATTTTTCCTGTTTATATGTTTTTACATTTTAAATAGAATGGTTTTTATACTGTGGAAACTCTAGAGTCTGATTTTTTTTAAAAAAGATTCATTTATTTTTATTTTCTGTGTATTATGAGTGTTTTGCCTGCATTAGTATATGCCCATTTGGTGCCCATGAAGGCAAGAAGAGGATGCTGAATTCCTTGGAACTGTTGGACACCACCTTATGGGTGCTGGGACCCAAACCTGGGTCCTGTGCAAGGTCATCAAGCATCCTAACCACTGTGCCTTCTTTCCAACTTTTGGAATTGGATTAAATAATTATTTTTGTATTTTATGTGCACGTTTTGCTGCTTAAATGTCTGCATCATGTATGTGCCTGGGGCCTGTGGAGGCCATAAGAGTGCATTCGATACCTTGGAACTGGCGTTACATGTAAACTACCATGTAGGTTCTGGGAATTGAATCAGGATTCTGTGCTCTTAACCACTGAGCCATTGCTCCAGACCTGGAGGTGGATTTTTTAAAACTTGTGTGATTGTTTTAGAGTATTTTTTTTTATTTTATTAATCTCTTACCTTATTGTAGTCTATAGAGTTGTTTTTTTTTCATAGTAATTAGCTTTTTAGTTCTATGTTAAAAATTAATTTCTTGGAACAGTTAATAAGTTATGTTATTCATGAGAGGTTATGTTTGTAATTATAAAGGTTCCTTTTTTATTTTGGTACTTAGTGTATGTGTGAGTTGGACAACACATTGAATTGCTCACATTTTACTCGAGGTTACTTTGGGTCTCCAGGAAAGCATTTCACAGGTGTTTGGGGAGAGTGGGTTTCCTGACCTTCCGTAGCTGGAGCTCCGCTGAAACTTTCTCATTCTTAATATCCTGTTCCTCCTACACGTGCTTTAATTCCGCCTCATTAGTCTGTGGCATCATCGCTGTTCTGAAACCAACATCTTCCATTAGCTGTATTGCCAGTTTTCTGCTTCTGTCTTAATCACTTAACACCCCTTAATAAAAACGAGGACTTTTTAAAAAAAAGCTCCTTCATGGCTCCAAGGTAAATTCTTTTCTTTCTTCACTTAAAATTCCATTATTCCTTCCTTTCTTTTTCAAGATTCCTCCTGCCCCCCCATTATTCAAACATATTCTGTTCAATTTTTAGAACACTCTTTTGTAATGGTATGTCAGCTCGTAACTTCACCTGTCAAAATCTCTATTGACTTTCATTACATTTAAATTGAATTTCTCACCGTGGTTGAAGAGGCTTTATTCCTCTTTGCCCCCTACTATCTCTCTCTCTGAACTTATTGCCCCCCCTACTCTCATACTCTCAAATGATGCAACCATCTTATCTTTCTCGCTCTTTCCGGAACATCCAAACCTATCCCCCGGGTTCTTCATAACTGCTGTGTTGTTTGCTAACAGCTTCAAATATGTCTTCATTACATTTCCTGTTTTGTAATAAAATATGCTGACAAGAACAGCTTCAGGGAGAAAGTTTCCTTTGACTTTGTTCAAGTGTACAGTCCATCTTGACTGGCAAGTCCTTGTGGAAGGGGTGACATATTTCACCCACAGCCTGGAAGCAGAGAATGGTAATGGTAGTGTTTAGCTAGCGATTGCCCTCTATTCAGTCTAGGGCACAAGCCCAGGGAGCAGTGCCATGGACTTCAGGGTGGGGTCTTCCCACCTCGGTTGGCCTGATCATGATCGTGAATCACAGGTGTGCCAGAGGCTTGTCTCCTAAGTCACATTGATGGTCAGGAGTCCCTATGTGTTCCTACAAAGTTCCCCTCACACCTTGATCTAAAATATCTATTATCTATAGCTAATAAATTTGACATTTTAATAATTTTTTAATTGATTCTTTGGGAATTTTATGTCATATACCCTAATTCTGCTCGTTTCCTAGTCCCTCTATATTTATCCCTCACCCCTGTAGCATCCACCCCCAAAAGAAATTTTAAAAAATATAAGTTCAATACAAAACAAAAACCCACTTCACTCGTCAGTTCCTACACACATTTTTCTAGACTCATTGAGCTCAAAAAGCTGCTAAATTGACCACACAGGTGACAGATAATTGTACTTTTGATCAAAACTACTACCCAAATAAAGAGGACTTAAATATCATGGGTGTTTGTGGGGTTGTGGGGGAGAAGGGGATGAATAGAGGGGAGAGAGACTGGAGAAAACCTTGAATGTCTTTACCATTCTCCCTCTTCTTGCTGGCTCCATGCACAAGCCGTGGCCTGCTAAGGGAGGACTCGCACTGAGCTAAGAGCACTCTGAGCTGGTGGTGGGCAGTGGAGCCAGGGGTTCTAAAACCAAACGTTGGGCGCCTGAGGAAACTGCAAAGCAGTCCCACACCAGTTAAGAAATATTGGTAATAAAAGGGGTTATTTATTTGAGGGGAAAAACTTACAGATCACCGTCCCAAACAACAGTCCTCTTGTCTCAAGCAGGAAACAGAGTCTAACCGCCTGAGTGGGAGCTGGCATGGTTCTGCTCCTTTTTAAAGTATAAGAGACCACGCCCCAGTCGGCTGGTATCTTAAAGGTTAGTGGCTGAAGGAGCAGAATGTGCTCTCGCAGCTCAGGGTCTCTCATGAATCTGAAATACTAAGTGTGTAGGTTAGGTTGACTGGCCAGTAAGCGTCTAGGATCTGCCTCCCTCTACTTATGAGATCTGGGATTATAGGCATGCATGGTCCCATGGGGCTTTTTCTGGAAGCTGGACATTGAAAACCAGATGTATGTTTGTCTAGAAATCTATCACCACTGAGTCAGCTTATGCTTATTAAATTTCCATATTTAAAATTTTCCTTTGGGTATAGCCGTAACCCAGAGGTAAAACATGAGCTCATACACGATAGACCGTTACATTTTTTGAGAGTAGTTTTGTTTCTTTGTCCATAATATTGAACAGTGTGTGGCACAGAATAAATGTGCTGCACTTGTAGACCAGCAATGCTCCCTCCCTGTGGAGTTGGTGCATCAATACTCAACTAATAAAGAGCACCTTAGTGAGAGCATGAGAATGGTAGTAGTTGTCTATCAAGTGCATTTCAGACACGAGACTTCACTGAACATTGATTTGCCTGATACTTATAAAAACCGCCCTATCAGAGATCATTTAGGGAATTTTGTGGTCCTGTAACATTGGAGTGAAATCCAGACCTTAATTTCTGCATTTGTTCTACTGATGAGTAACGGCAGATGACTCATTGTCTGACACTGGTCTTTCTCTTTTCCCTCCTTTTTATTTTGTAGGTAGAGTATCCCAATTGGCCTTGAACTCATGGTCTTCCTGCCTCCACCTCAGGAGAACTGAGATTACAGTTGTGTGCCACTGGGTGCCTGGATTGCCATACATTTTAACAGCATATTCAGAGCCTGTTTCTATGCTTAATGTTATTTTAGAAGTACCTTGGTCATTATGATGAGTAGCTGTCATTCTTAATTATTGCATGGCTTTTTTTTTCTTTTTTTCTTTTTTTTTTTTTTGCAGAACCGAGAGCTCCAGATCATGAGAAAGCTAGATCATTGTAACATAGTCCGATTGCGGTATTTCTTCTACTCAAGTGGTGAGAAGGTAGGTGTGAAAAAGTGTGAACTGACTCTTCTGTTCTTCTAGAAATAACCCCTCCATCCCTCCAACAGATCGCTTTGCTGATTGACTGGAGGAATTCAGAGCAGAAACCACAGTGATTCTGAACTGAAGAAACAGTCCTAGGGTATTGTTGATTATAATATGAAATAGCTGATGAGAATATGAACTTTAAGGAATCTTCCTGGGGTTGCTGGGAGTCAGCTTAGCAGCTCCTGTCGCACCAGCGTGAGAACCTTAGTTCAAGTCTCCAGAGCCCACAGATAAAGCTTCACATGGCTGCTTGCACCTACAACCCCAGCTCTGTGGGGGCTTGGAGACAGACAGATTTGAGGGCTTGCAGACTGCCAGCCTAGCATGAGGTTCAGTGAGAGAACTTCTTGTCTCAGGGGAATAATAATAGAGCTGGACAGTCACTGTCCTCTTCTGGCCTCCTCACATAGGCATGGACTTATGTTCTTGCACACATGAATGTACACACACTTACACACACGTGCACACCCACACCACAATTTAAAAAGAAAGCAAATTTTCTGAGCTCACTGCAATAGCATATGTCTATAACCTCAGCACTTGAAACATTGAGTCGTAAAGCTCTCTAGTGAGAGAGAAAGTGCTATGGAGGCAGCCCAGTCCTCAACCCTAATCATTATCATCATCATTGTGGAACCTTGGGTGTGACAATAGCCCAAGCTTCTAGGACTGCTCAGGATAGGAACTACTGGAGAACTGCCATAAAACGGGCTGCCCATGCACACCAATACCCTAAACACCCTTAAAAATGGAGGGGAAAGGATTTTCTACTTTAAAGTAAACATGTCTTCAGTCTCATGCACATTTATATCTTTTACTGATATTTCTGTGTTCCTTGTGTGCTTATGAACCTCTGATGGTTCATCTGTTTAGTAGAGGAAGGAAAATTATGCTCTTATGTTAGTTAGAAGTTGATTAGAAGAGGAAGAGAAGTGGGGGTGGAGGACTTCGCTTAGCCAGGGCCAGAACTGTGAAGCTCAATGCAAATAGTCACTGTTTCTGCTAGCATTTAATTCTCTGAGAGCAGCAGAAGGCTTTGTGGTGGGACACCCCACCCCCTTCTTCCTCTGGTCTCTTCAGGAGATCTGAGGTACTTACTAGCCTCTTTCTTGCTGCCTTTCACTGTCCTCTCCACTTTCAGTCTCTAGTGCCCCCCCCCACTGGTTTGAAGTGAAGACTCAAGGCAAGAAACAATGTAACACAAGCAAACAACCTGACTTTTTTTTTTTAAAAATTAGTCCAAATGAGATCACTTGATATTTTGGGCTTCATATTTTATACTTGTAATATCTGATGTTATTAAGCCAATGATGCCTTTTGACTTTACAGAACATTTCTAGTGTAATCATTATTTAATGATTTTTTATGAAACTGTATTTAGGTCTCCTTAGAAATTTGAGGTGTCTCTTCTCAAACCTGTAACGCAAGAAGATACTTGATCCATGTTTGTAATGTCCATGTCTACAGATCTATAATTAATTGTCATAACAAATGGTCTAACATCCATAATTAGCAATTTGATCTAATAACAGTTGTTCCTTAGTTCATTTTGCTTTTAAGATCCGTCTACTATATTAGGAATTGTAAACTCTTATAACTATTTGCAGTTATTTTATTTCTAAAGCCAATTGGTTGATATAGCTACTTATTTTTCCTTTGTCTTAACCTAGCAAACTGCCCATCACTGTTTATTTTGGCATATCTTTACTTTTTCCTGTCCCTTCCCAAATAAGATTATAGAGCATCTGCTTTGTCCATAGCTTTTTATAATGGAATTTTGCATCCTCATGACTTTTTTATTATTAGATGCTAGACATTATAATTCCCCAGAGAGGAAAGTAAAGGTCAGAATTATTTGTTTTATGATCTACTAGATAACATATAGATTCATTTGCAAATGCCTCCTTAAAAATTCCCTAAACATTGTATATTAATTACTTTAATAATCATAGTTCCCATGTACCAGACATTATTTTAATGCTTTGTAAATGTTAACAAATTTAACTTTTACAAAATTAAAGGGCAGAGAGGGAGGCTTGCAAGGTACTGAATGGCTGTTCAGGTTTTGGTTTGGCTGGAGGGTCCATCATCCCAACTGAAAGCTGACTGGCTATTATCTGGGTACCTCAGAGGGAGATTCCCCTCCTTGCTCCTGCCTTCAGTTTTCTGTTTACCATAACCATTCTTATAAATGCTGAAAGGTCTCTAACAAGTTTATTAGAGGAACAGTAAATGTGTCTACTAAGAAAAGTAATTTTTAACACCGCATATCTCAAATTTGAGCACTCTTAATTTTTTCAGAGTAAAATAAAAAGATACTTCTTGGTTTGGAGTAGTTTCCAGCTCCAGATTCTAGACTTCAGGTTAGATTTATTTGTTGTCTCTCTCTAGATTTGTTTCCTCTTATCTCTTTGTTCCTCTTCTTTCTGTTCTCTCTCTCTCTCTCTCTCTCTCTCTCTCTCTCTCTCTCTCTCCCTCTCTCTCCCTCTCCCTCCCCCCCTCCCCTAATATTTTTCTGTCTTTGAACCTATATGAATTCTATTAATTGGGCCTCTAGACTTTTCTTTTGTTAGGTCTTGACCTATCTTGGATACTCTTCCCCCATTTCCAACTCTTTCTAAGTCTTTGTGCAGATTCCCTATCTGGCTTGAATATTTTTTTATTCTTTCTTTGTATCCTAACACTCTGGGCTTAAAAATTGTTTTAAGATTGTATATATATTTTATGTATATGGGTGTTTTGCCTGCCTGTGTATGTGTGCTGTGTCTGTGCGGTGCTTGTGGAGGCCAGAAGAGGGCATCAGATATCTGGAACTGAAATTACACCTGGTTGTGAGTGCTAGGAGCCAAACTCCATTCTTTGGAGGAGCAGGCAGTGCTCTTAACCACTGTATCATCTTTCCAGCACCTACTCTGGACTTTTTATCACTCCATTTTTGGAAAATTATCAAAACAAACCTTCTCTGGCACTGTCCTTTCTTTTGACTTCAGTTTTAACATTCTATCTTTACATAGTTGTATACCTAGTTACATTGAACCTTATTAAACATTGATCTCATTACATCTTGTTTTATTATGTCATAATTTGTGGAGTTACATTTTGTTTTCTTGAGCTGTATTATCATTACTCTTGACCTTTTTCATTGTTTTTAACTCTCGAGTTGTTACTAACCTCACACCTTAATTTGTAAGTGCATTTCAGATCTGAATAGAGTTTAAAAGGATTCAAATATTTTTAATGACCAGATTTGAGGATTTATTTTTATTTTATGTCTATGGGTGTTTTTATCTGTATATGTCTGTACACCACGTGCATGCATTGCCCTGGGAGGCCAGAAGTTGGCATATTATCACCTGGAGTGGGAGTTACAGAAGATTGTGAGTGACCATGTCGCTCCTGGAATCAAACCTGGGTCCTCTGAAGAGCAGCTGGTGCTTCTTTTGCTGAGCCATGTCTCTAGACCCCTGATCATAGCTTAGGGACTTTTCTTTTGGGCAGTCAACTCTCTACTTTTACTAGGGAAATGCTAGCTATTGTAACTAGATGGAGCTGTTCAATCAAGATAGGGATCAGAACTATTAGCTAGGTATTCTTGGTCTTATTGGGTTATTTTTTGCTATAGTAACTGAAGCATGTTGTAATCAGCATATTGTAGGTCACCCTGTAATGTTTTAGGAGCTCTAATCTCTCTCTTGATTGTTACGTTAGGAACATTGGGAATTTTGAATGTTTTGAAACCTTAGGCTTAACAATTTTGTGAATTCCAAGTCATTACGATAGGAATTTTCCCCCAACACTTTAGTATTTGGCTGTAGAAACCATCCTCATAAAATTGTATGAATTCTGATAGACTAAATGGAGAACAAAGTAGCTTTTATGTGGAAACAGCTGTATGCTTGTCCTTAGCTAGAGCTTACTCTACAGAACTTTGTGAGTTGGGGTAGAATGAACATAAAGCCATATTTTGTCTCTGTAGGAGTTCTGGGTTCTATATAAATTGTTTTCTCTTGTCATCTTGCATGCAAAAGTATTTGATGTCATAGGTTGTTTAAGTGAAGAGAAGAGGTTTCTCTTCTGCTTGTAGAGGTTTGTAGGTAGAAGGATGTCAAGTGGTTTCTTTCTCACTTTTAGGAACTCATATGGTGCTGAGGTTGAGCAGAGTTAGGCTCAGCTTAAATGTTTCTGTCTTCCACTGGCTGTGGGTATGTAACAAGAATCCATTCTGAAAATTAATTATATAATCCTTTTGGAAATGAACTAGATAACCATCTTTGTTAGCTGGAAGTGTTTGTTAGCCTTGCAGTTCTGCCACAGAGTAGCACCACAACTCTGGGCAGATTACTCACTTTTGTTAAGTCTACCTGCTGCTTCTTAACAGTTGGGGCTTTGTAAGGAACATTAATGTTTTCCCATTGCCAATAACACTGGACTGTGATGGACCCTACATGTTAACTTATTATTAGCAAATTGCTACATTTAGTCATAGTGTGAACACCTAGAGTACTTGCTGTCATTAGGTGGTATCATGGGCCTTTCCCCTAGTTCAAACTGCATGGTGCCCTCTATGAAGAATGCTGTTGTTATCTTAGTGTTGCAGATGCAAACTACACTGAGATAATAGTCTATGAGTAAATTACCTCAGATTTACGCAGCTACTAAATGAAATTTGGAAGTAAACCTAGGGAGTCTGAATCCAGAATATGAAAGATGCCATATTATTCAGCATAGGATGTGGATTTCTTCAGAAACTATGCAATAGAAATATAATATTTAAAATAGCTTAGTAGTGATGGTTGAACAAGGGCAGATTGTAGCAGCAATAATAGTTGTAATAGCAGAAATGATAATAATAGCTAAAATGTACAAGGTTCTTACTGGATACCACTGCTTTTAGTTTTATTAGAGACTTTGCATGTAGCATCTGAAAACTCATTGGATTTCTATTTTTTTTATTATGTTCTTTTCTGTCCCTAACATAAGCAATCTTTTAAAACATATGTAACTCATAGTTATCTTAGATTTACTATTATCAGTTGAAAAGGGTTATATGGATCACTGTGTTGAGAATTCAGTGTCTACTCTTAGCAAAAGTGTTGTGATCAGTCATCATTGGAGATGGAAGTTTCAACTGTTCCAGTGTAAAATTTCAGCAGTTAGTTTTCTGATTGCATCACTTTTCTTGCTTAAATGGGAAACTCCAGATTTCTTAGAACTCTGAACATAGAGGACAGTTACTTTATTTTTTATATTTATTTACTTTTTATGTATAGAGTTTTGTCTACATGTATGTATGAGATTCATGTCTAGACCCATGCCTGCAGAGGTAAGCAGTGGCTGTTGGATTCCCCTGGAACTGGTGTAGGGATGATTATAAGCTGCCATGTGGATGCTGGGAACCAAACTGTAGGAGCAACGTGTGCTCTTACCTGTTGATCGAGCTCTCCAGCCTATCTTTGGATCTCCGTGCTGTGACTGTAACTTGTCTCACCTCCTCTGACAAGGCACCTGTATTCTTGTCCTGCACATTCTCTCCACGTGTTATCTATCGTTTCACTTTCTATGGAGGCTTTTCAGAGTGTCTTCTCTGCACTGTTTCTACTAGACTCATCATTTATCTCAGTTCATCAAGCATATTCTGCTTATACCTTTAAGTGGTATTTTCTCACATTTTTACCATAATTTTTAAAGCTAGATCATTTTTTAAAATTAACTATATCATCCTCAAAAGCATTCCTAGATCTTACTCAGTTTTGTTTCGTCATCACTTACTCTAATTCCTGGGTCAGTTTTAGTTTTGTAGGTGATTTGTTGAAAGCCTTGTAGATAGTCTTAGAAAACCCCAGTGTTATGCCGGGGAGTGGTTCAATGGGTAAGAGTACTTGCTGTGCGGGAAGCTCGAGAACACATGCATAACCACAGCGTCCATAAAAACCAGGCATGGCTACACATGCCTCTAATCCCAGCATTTGTGGGCTAGAAACAGATGAAACTTGGGAGTTTTGAGCCAGCCATCCTAGCTGGAAAGACTTAGTGAGAAACCCTGCCCCAAGGGAGTTAAGGTAGATCAGGACAGTTAGCACCCCCTCTGGCACAGGCACACATGCACGCATGCGTGCACAAACACACCACAATAAAAAAAACCCAAGTGCTAAAATACCTCAACATAAATAATAGTATTTATTCTTTGAAGTTAGGATTTTTAATAGTCGTAGTAGTAGCAGCAGCAGGTGGTGGTGGAGGTTTTTTTGTTTGTTTTTAAGACAGGTTTTCTCTGTGTAACAGCCCTTGCTGTCCTAGAACTTGGCTTTGTACATCAGGCTAACCTCGAACTCACAGAGATCTGCCTGCCTTTTACCTCCTGAGTGCTTTGATTAAAGGCATGCACCACCACTGCCTGGCTATTTTATATTGTTTTTAAAGATTTATTTAATTTAATTTTTGCATGTGAGTGCTTTTACCTGTGTGTATGTATGTGCAATACATGGTTGCCTTGTGCCAAAGGCAATCAGTCAGTAGAAGATGGTGTCGTATCATCTGGACTGAGTTATCATGGATGCTTGAGAACCACCTTATGGGTCTTCAGCAAGAGCAGCAAATGCTCTTAACCACTGAGGGTCTCTCTCTCTCTATCCCCATTTTATGTTTTTTTTAAAGTAATTGTTTTCTTTTTGTTTATTGAGATAGTCATTGTACCCTTACTGAACTTCATTTCCAGTATCTTTTAAGTGGATTTTTTGTTATTATCAGCAAATAGAAATAATTGTGCTTCTTCCCATCCACTGTGATGCCTTAAAAATACATGTAACAAAATTTGCTGCCATTTAAAAATTGTGTTTTTGTTATTTTATTACATTTACTTATTGTGTGTATTGGGTGTTGGGGTGCCATGGCGCATGTGTGGAGGTGCATTTGTAGGAACTAATGGTCTCTTCTCTCATGTGTGATTCTCCAGGATTGGACACAGGTTGTCAGGCTTGTCTGCATGCAGTTACATGCTGAGCCATTGCACTGGTCCTTTAAGTGTATAATTTAAGAACGTGAGTTAGATTTGCAATGTTGTATAACTATCATAACTATTTTGTGAACTTCTTAATGTTTTCTTGAAGCAGAGATTAGTTTTATTAAATAACTTTTTGTGATAGTTGTGATGATCCTATTTACCACTAATGGCATATTACATTGATTTTCTTATGTTGAATCACTTTTGAATTCCCAAGGTAATCCCAATTGGTTATGGTATATAATCCTTTACATTTGGACATTATTTTTCTCATATTTTGTTGAGGAATTTTGCATTTATATAGAGAATACTGGTTTGTAGTTTTCTTGTGGTTTGTTGCTGTTGTTCTGTTTTTGTCTTCTTTATTTGTTTTAAACCTGGGCTTTGGTATTAGGATATACTGACCTCATTGAGCTAAGAAATGCTCTGTTCTCTTCTGTATTTAAACTTTTCTCCCTTTCCTTCTTTTGAGCTAGAGTTTTCCTGGTCTCGAAACACACGGGCTAAGTGACCTCCTGCCTCGCCTACTGTAGCGTGCTACAGGTACATGATACTACACTCAGTTTCCTCTTTTGCTTTTAGAAAAAGAGTTTTGTACTGTTGTTAATTTCTTCTACAGATGGTTTTCAGAATTTACTGTTGAACTCATCTGGTCCTGAAATTTATCTTGTTGGGAGGTCTTCAATTATTCAATCTTGTGTTAGAAGTTTATTAATTGATCTTGAGTTAATTTAGTAATTTTTATGCTTCAAGAGAAGTGCTCCATTTCATGCAGACTATCTTATTTGATAACATTAAATTCATAGTTTGCCATAACTTTCTTTTGGAGGTAGGGGTTGGGGTTTTTCCAGGCAGGGTTTCCCCATCTGGAACTCACTCTGTAGACCAGGCTGGCCTCGAACTCAGAGATTTGCCTGCCTCTGCCTCCCAAGTGCTGGGATTAAAGGTGTGTGCTACCACTGCCCGGTCATTATTTATTTATTTGCTTGTTTTTAATTTTTAGTTACTCTTTTATTTTGTTTCTTTAATACTTTAGGTGTTTTAATTTTTCCAATTAGGAAAAACAATAAAATAAAGCTTAGACTGGGGAGTGCTTGCAAGGACCTGAGTTAGTTCCCCAAGCCACATTTATGTAGTGACACATCTGTAGTTGGACACACACAGATGGGTTCTTGAGGTTCCCTGGCCAGTTAGACTGGACTGTTAGGGAAGTTCCAGGCCAGCGAGAGACCTGCAAATGGCTCTTAAGGAATGACACCTGAGGCTGTCCTGGCCTCCACACGTGCACATGCGTGCACACCCAACCTCTCCCCCAACCCAATTTCTGTTTGTTCATTCTGTAGTTGTCGATTCTCTATTTTATTTATCTCTACTTAAATATTTTAAATTGCTTTACATTTAGTTTTCTTTTTTTTCCATAAGTCTCAAGATGGGGTAGGGTGGGGTGGTGAGTGTGTGAGAAGTGTGTGTGTGTGTGTGTGTGTGTTTGCATGCACCACAGCCTGAGTATAGAGGTCAGAGAACAACTTGTGGGAGTCAGTTCTCTCCTTCCACCATGTGTTCCAGGATTGAACTCAGGTCATCAGACTTGGTGGCAAGCACCTTCCTTACCAGCTGAGCCATCTCGCCAACCCTCCTTCTGTCTTTGATGGCTACTATCCATTGTGGCTGGAGAAGGTATTTCATAAGATTTCTCTCCTTTTCAACTTACTGAACACTGTTTTGTGGCTTACTGTAGTCAGTCTGTCCTGTGTAATGCCCCACACCTGCTTGGGAAGAATGTGAATTGCTGTGTAGGGTGACATGTTCAGTGCACTTGGTCTGCAGCGCTCGAGTTCTGTTCCTTATGATGGGTGGTATATTACAGTTTCTAGCAGTTCCTTTCTATGTTTGTGGCTTTGTCCTTTGCTTGTACATACATGTGGAACTGTTACATCTTGGTGAATTGACCCTTTTATCCATAACTGATGCTCTACAGGCCTGCTCTTGCCACTACGCTGGATTTATAGTGCTTTATCTAGTCAGCAGTGCATTGTGGCTCTGCTGTCACAGCCAGTCCTAGCTGTCTTACCAAGGTTTATCAGAATTTAACTTTTTTTTCTTTTGATGTATGCCCTTAGATGAGTTTCTATATACTATTTTACCAGTTAGGTGTTTATATGTGAGGAACAAAATCTCCTGAGATACAAAATCTGCTGTCCCAGAAGTCTTCTGTCCTTCCTGTCCCTTCCTGACCCTTAGACTTCCTTCCACATTTTGCTCTTGTCCTATTTTGGGAAATTGCTTTGCTGGGTATAAAAGACAAACAAATAGACACTTCTAACAGTAATGGTTCCAGGCTGCACTACAGTGATATCGTGGCTGCCATCATTTTAAAACAGCAAGCACAATAAATTAGAAGCCTATACTAACACTTATAAAGCATACCAAAATATTTAAATTATCAAAGAAAATGATATGAACATTTTCTTTTAATGTATTATGATCTGTAAAGTATTGCCAAGATTTTTCTTCTTTATAAAATATTTACCTGTAACTATGGCTCTAGGAATATGGCAGTGTTCTAAGCTTTGTTACTGGGAAAGTCAGTCTAGTGTGATCAGAATTTACTCTTTTTTTTATAGTTAATAACCATATGTATTGATTAATTTTATGTCAGCTCGACACAAGCTGGAGTCATTTGGGAAGAGAGTTTCCATTGAGAAAATGCCTCCCTAAATTTGGCCTGTTGGCAAGTCTGTGAGGCAATTCTTAATTAGTGTTTGATGTGGGAGGGCCTAGCCCACTGTGGGCAGTTCTAAACCTGGGCAAGGAGTCGTTTGCTGTGCAGAAAGCAGACAGAAGAAGCCGCATTTCCCATGGTCTCTGCATCAGGCTTTGACTTTTGAGTCCTGTCCTGACTCCCACAGCAGTGGAGTGCAACCTTTGGAGTTGTAAGCTGAAATACCCCCCCATTGCTTTTATTGTTGGCGTTTTATCAAAGCAATAGGATCCCTAAGATTTTATATATGCGGTCTTAGATATACACTCATCTCTATGGTCTTCATTCCTTTTCAACTACCCGGTTTGGATTCTTACATTTTCATTTTGTTGATATTGTATAAATATCTAGGTATAAACACAAAAAAGTACATGATAGCACACATCTGTAGCCTTAGCATTCAGATGGCCGAGGCAGAAGGAGGAGGAGTTCAAGGACATTCTGGTCTAAGCTTGAGGGTTCAAGGCTAGCCTGCACTATTCTCACAGTCCAGTCTCCAAGGGGGTTCGGGGACTGCAAAAACGTTTGACAATTTCTTGATTGAAGATTGCTATAAGAAGGCCAGTCCATTGCATGTGGTGCTAACCCTGGTCCTGGAGTGTATGAGAAAAACTGAGCAAGCCAGTAAGCAGTCTTCCTCCTGTTCCCTGCCTTGAGTTCTGCCCTGACTTCCCTCAGTGATGGAGTGTGACGTGAGAGTTTTAAGCCGAAACCCACTCATCTCTCCTCAAGTTGTTTTGATGGTAGGCTTATGCCAGTGGCAGAAAGCTAAGACATAAGGCATGTGGATTATTCTTAATTCCTTGCTCCTCATAAATACGTCAGCTTGACCGTACTTAAGGGACCACACACAGGCACACAATAGCTTTAGTGGATGGTTCCAAGAAATGGCATTGCTAAGTCCCAGCTGCTTCTGTGTAGCTCCATTTTTGCTTGAGTGTATTAACTCACTGACTTCTCACAAGGTTCCATGGTCATACTTAGCAGGGCATGTGGCCATGCAGATTCGAAAGGGACCTTTTCTAGTTCCTAACTTTCTCAAATTGAATTTTTCTTTCTCATTTGAGAAGTGAAAAATTATAGCTTGTTATATCTTTATTTTGTTACTGTAAGGATGAGTGAAGCTGAGCATTTTTCTTCAGTTTTGATGTTTGTGTTTTCTTATTGTCTGTAAGTCAATCCATTAAATAAAAATGAATTATTTGGTCCTTTGTCGTGTGTAGTAGGGATCCCTTTCCTCAAAATGATAATTTGGGGGTGGGGTGGGGGCATGGTTTGTGTGTTTTGCTTTGGTTCTAAGCATAATTTTTGTATTTGTATGTAATCAAATTGTCTCCCCCAACCCCTTTTGAGACAGGTTTCTCTAGCTATGTAGACCAAGCTAACCTCAAATACTCAGAGAGGAAAATTTTCAGGATTTTCCCTTTCTTAATGTCTTAGAGCTGCTCCATCCTTCAAGGTTTACTTGTAAGTTAATTTCTCCCCATAAGAAAGTTTTGGTAATTTTGGTACTTAGTTTTAGATGTTTGTCTTTTGTTTGTTTGGTTTGTTTTTTTGTTAGATGCTTATCTTCTGTGTTAGTTTATTTTCTGTGCTGTTGTAGAGTACCCTAGCAGAAACAACATAGGAGAGAAACAGTTTGTTTTGACTTCAGTTCCAAAGGGGAAGCTGTCCACGATGCCCAGGAAAGTGTTGGCTGTCTGGTACGTAGGAAGAAAAAGGATTGCATTTTATCTCCACACAGAGAGAGACCAGAAATTGGGCTTAGGCTACTTAGCCTCCAGCTCTGCTTCTGGTGAAGGTACTTTCTCCACCAGCACTCCGCCTCCTAAAGGTTCCATAACTTTACTAAACTGTGCCACAGCTGGAGACCAAGTGTTCAAACACACAAGCCTGTGGGGGACATTGCTCATTCAAACTACAGTGCCCTCCTTCCCTTTGGCATCTTTTTGTACAGCTTCCCAAGCAAAAAAAAAAGATTGTCCATCAATCTTTACTGTTGCTCTAGTACCTGTCTTGTGCTAGCCCTGTAACCCATCAAGGGAAAGACAACTGCTTACAAGTATTTGCTACCTAAAATTCCATCACCAATTCTGAGAGTGCAGGGCTGCCATGATCCTGGGTTGGATGTCTTATCATTAAACTCTGTTGCACTGCTTTGCTGCCCATGAACATTTTAGAATGATAGTGTGTCTATTTAAAGCTTTGTCCTAAAGCGGTTTTCTTTCCTTGGCCTCACCAGTCAACTGGGGACAGAAGCATCTTAATTCTGTCTGTTTTACAGTAATAACTGGAGTCTGTCTCTGTTGCTGCTGCCACCACTGCTGCTAGGTTAAACTGTGGCATTTAAATGTTTGAGTTGTGTGGCTTAAATACGGCATCCAGAGAGGACCGAATAATCAGTGATGGGGGGAGGGGGGGAGGCAACGATGAACTGGGAAACTGAGCCCCTGTGGAGACCAAGGCTCCATAAATCACACATTATGTAAGCGGGTGCAGTTTCTCAGTGAGATCCACTTTGTGTAGGAGATGCTATCACAGAATCCTGCAGTGTTGGTCCTCAGGCCAGTGGAAGCTTGGCAGCAGCTCTGGGATTGGTGACTTGTGCGCCTGTATTTGAGGCCATATTCTTTCTGTGTTGTATTTTTGTCATTAGCTTTAAATTTACATCCAATTCCTGAATTTTCTGGCAATTAAAAGGAGGTTGTTTTGAGGTTCCAGCAATCCTGAGTTTCAGAAATTACAAGTGCCAGAAGTGCAGAACCCTGGACCTTCCTTCTTTGTGAAATACTGTCATAAATATGAGCTACCTGAGCAATCTTTACAGAAACTGCCAAATGAAGAGTCACTGAGACTGTGAAATGTCACTTTTATTACCTGTGTTCTGGGGTTGAACATCTCACTTCATGTTACTTAATGTATATTAAAACATCAAAACAAAAACCCTTATTTAAACTCCACATTTCTCATAGTATAATAAATTGGAGTATTGGCCCTCTAGTAGACATGATTTTATTTACCTCTCTTTGATGCATTCTACTTTGTTGAACCATGCTGCCTAAAAAGGAACTTTTGTCAGTACTTGTAATGAAGCCTGAACTGTACAGAGCAGAGTGGACTTATCTTTATTGGTCAGAGCATAGCACTTCTGCTCAGTCCCGTTTGTTTGATTAGAAGTATCTTGTTGATTCCTGTTCAGCTCTGTCAGTCACACCTGCCATTTACTTTCCAGGTGACTGTCAGGTTTGATCTTGATTTCATCTGATCTGTCTTTGTATATTGATGCTCTGAATTTTCATTATAAGGCTTTCCATTTGGTTAACTTTCACGTTAAGAGTTCAGTAGATCAATCTGGCCTGTTAGAGCCTGACAGTCCGAACTTGGTCTTCCATTTTCAGCTATTCTTCCTGGTGATGTCAGTTATAGGTGGCTGGGTAAAATGAGATACTGCAGGCTAACCATCAGGTCCCTGCTGATGCTTGTCTTTGGTTAGCGCATTTTGGGAATTGTTTATGAATATATCTAGTTAAGTCTCAAACTGACGTGCCACCCACTGCTCCTCACCATATCACACAGTCGGACTATGCATTTGTTTCTTCAAATTCTAATAAATGGACTCATACACAGTGTTAGCTTTCGAAACACTGGCATGACAAAAATGTATGAGGAAAACAGTCAGTTATTTCAATTCACAACTTAAGAGGTTTTCACTGATGTCAGCAGTATTTTCAGGCTGTCAGTTTTGGTGAGGCTTTCAACAACCTGAAATAGCATCGTGGAAAGGTGTGGCTGAAGGAAGGACTGGGAATGAGTATCCTAGGGCTAAGATTTAATCCTGTCCATGTTTAGATTTGGTTTTCTACTGTTCTTCCCACTTGCAATAGGGATGTTAACCCTTGTCTGTCCCATTATTGTGTTTTCAAAATACGTAACTTAGTTTTGATTTTACAGAGTTCATAGCTGATGGTTTGGTTTGAGACTCAGGAGACTGGCTTTGGACTTTTTAGCAATACTAGAAGTGTTCCTGCAGTGAGACTCTGGGAGAGGGACTGAATGCATTGATAATGAGCAGCAGTGTGCAAGGGAACAGGGATAAGGTGTGCACTTTAAAGGTACTCCTCTGTGCCCTGCTTCCTCCATCTTAGTCCACTTCCTAAAGTTTCTGTCTCCCAGTACCATGCAGTACATGAGTCAGTGGGGGACATTAGAGATCCCAATAGTATAATGAAAAGTAAGCATTGAAACCCCCGATTTTGCTATCTTGAAGAGAGAGAGAAAAAAAGCGAAAAAACCCTGATCTCAACTATTGCGCTTACGAAGGACAGACTTGGAACCTTAGAGTTAGAAGCCTCCACTGAGCATTCAGCATTCATCCTTAATTTTTGTGTTCTTCCTTCCTGGTGCAATTCATTAGCAAATACTCTCCCCATTTCTGAGTTGCTCATAAGTGTATCATGATAAACTTTGTCAAATACTTTTAGAATCAGAAACCCTCGAGTTTAGTAATCTTTTATTTTTAAGTTTCTTTCGAGATGCTTTTTATTTTACATTGTAAGTATGAATGTTCTGCTTGAGTGCATATATTTGCACCACATGCATATCTTTTGGATCCCCCGGATGTGGGGTTATAGTTGTTTGTGAGCCACCGTTTGGGTGCTAGGAATTAATTCAGGTCCTTTGTAAGAGCAGCAAGTGCTCTTAACCACTTAACCACTGTCTAGCCATTTGTCTGGTCCATTGTCCTTTAGATAAAGGTTTTTGTGTGTTAACAGCCCTCCTAAGTCCTGAGGTCCACTGAGCCTGGGTCCTGCTTATACAGGTTGAGTTTCTCTTATTCGAGCTTTGGGACCAGGGATGTTGGATTTTGGAATTTTAAAGACTTTGGAATATTACATAGTGTGATGTCTTGAGAATGGCCTCAAAGTCTAAACACAAAATGCATTTACGTTTCACACGTGCTTCAAACATGTAGTCTGACGTTAACTTTATACAAAACTTCAGTACATTCTTGTTTTCTGTGCTTTTATGTTGTTGTTTGCTGGTGGTATTTCATTTTAGTTTAGTTTTCTACATTTTTTAATTTAAATTTTATTTTATGTATATGGGTGTTTTCCTACATATGTGTCTGCTGTGCACCGCTTATATGTGTCTGGAGCTTGGAAGGCCAGAAAGAGGCATTGTACCTCCTTGGGCAGTTGTTAGTTGCCATGTGGGTGCTGAGAATAAAACCAAAAACAGTGCTCTGAACCACTAAGCCAGCTCTCCCTCTCCTTCTGTTTCTTGAGGAAGGGTCTTTCTATATTATATATGCTTCCCAGCTTAGCCCAGAAACCCTGAACTCTAGGCTTTTCAGCGTCATCCTCCTAAGTAGCTGGAGAACACACGCCATCCTACTTACCTGCCTCCATGTGACCAGCCTTTTCTACGAGACGATATGCTTTTAATGTCATGTTGGTACTCAAAATGTTTCAGACTTCAGAGCATTTTGAAATTTTACTATACTGTTTTACCCCTCTGTGTTCTTGTGTTCATTTCCCACAGTTCTAGACCAGTGGTTCTCAACCATTCTCATGCTTTGGCTATTTATTACAGTTTCTCCTGCTGTGGTGACCCCCAACCATAGAATTATTTTTGTTGTTACTTCATGACTGTAATCTTGCTACTGTTGTGAATTGTAATGCAAATATCTGGTATGCAGGATGTATTTTCATCATTACAAATGAACCCAAAGGGGTCTTGACCCACAGGTTGAGAACCACTGTCCTATAACCTTGTTTTACCAGTTTTCCTTTATAATTTCACCTTTATCTTCTTAAAATAAAAATGTATTTGAATCTCGTTTAAGCAATAAAAACAGTACAAGGAGCACATCAGTGATCTTGCATTGGCTGGCCTTGCCTTACGTCACTGCCTGCCAACTTTTACCTTCCTTTCCCCACCACCAATTTTAAGAACAAACTTGAGGGCTATCTGGTCAATTAATAAATTAACTGCTTTTTGTCTCTTCCCCATTGCCTACTCTCTTTTGAACCGAGAACCCCATCCTTCCCTTCTTTGAATGCAGGGGTTCACTGTTTATCTCTAGCTGGCTTGGCCTCCCAGAGATCTGCTTGCTGGGTTTAAAGGCGTGTACACCACACCTAGCCAGAACCCAAAATTCTTAATAGCGATTTTAAGTATTAAAAGCAGGATAGAATCTATCTCTCCCCTCAACTCCAATTTTATTTATCGATGATGATTTTAATATGGGATCCCTCAGCACAATTGAGGTTTCTTTGTAGCCATGTTGCTTTTGAGTTCAAGCTAAACTGTACATAAAGCTAAATACCACCAGGGTTATAAAAACACACGTTTTTTTCTTTAATACTTTTAGTGTTGCAAGATCAGCTGTCACTGTCACAATATTTAACTCTGTCATTTTAGCCCAAACAGCAATAGGCAGTGTTTAATTGTGGGTATAGCGGTGTTGTAGTTAAAGATTGTTTATAATTGGCAGGCTGGAGCCCTTGTTTGCTTACCCCTGTCCTGGTGAGAGTGACAAACCTCAGTATTCCAGGTGGCTACCTAAGGAGGAAGACCACCAAAGGAAGAGATAACAAAAAGGTGTTTCTTGAGCTCTGTGGGATACATGAACTCATATCTTGAATATAGTTTTTTCTCTGCTATTTTCATACTTCATTTAAAAAGCTAAGAACAGGGCTGGAGAGAGGACTCAGAGGTTAAGAGCACTGGCTGCGCTTCCAGAGGTCCTGAGTTCAATTCCTAGCAACGACCTGGTGGCTCACAGCCATCTATGAGATCTGGTGCCCGCTTCTGATGTGCAGGTACACATGAAGGCAGAACACTGTATACATAAAAAAAATAAATGAATAAAGTCTTTTTTAAAAAAAAAAGATAAGAATAGAAATTACATTTGATCTTAGTCGAAAAGAGGAGTAGAGGAATGAGTTACATCTGGGTAATTTTATACCTGCACCCACCTTTTACCTACAGGATGGGAGACATTGGTTTTTCAGCCTAGAAAATAGTAAAAGTTATGATGTGATAAACTATCCAAATATATGCATAGGCACTATGATGGGAATCTTAACAATACTGGGATTATAAAATGTAGTAAATGCATTTGTACAGATCTGGTTATATTCAAAAGTAATTTTCTGTAATTAAAATTACCCATATGAAACTTTTCTTTAAAATGAATGGATGTATGGAGAATATACTCTAATTTGAATACTTCAGATCAGTCTCTAATCTGATTTTTTGTTGTTTTGTTTTGTTCTTTCATTCTCTTTCAGAAAGATGAGGTCTACCTTAATCTGGTGCTGGACTTTGTTCCGGAAACAGTGTACAGAGTTGCCAGACACTATAGTCGAGCCAAACAGACACTCCCTGTGATCTATGTCAAGGTATGTAACAATGGAACAGCTTCCAGTTTGCAAAACATTTGATATGAGCTATGCAGAATATTGGATTTGTTTCAACTCTGTTGATACTGCATCTACTCCAGAAAAGCAGCAAACTAGATTTTGTTAGGTTCTTACTTGGTTTTGAGACATGGAGTCCTTTGTAAAGTTTTCATTACTCCACAAGGATAGAAGTGCTTGCTGTGCAAGCCTGGTCACTCATGTTCTATTCTGGGACCTACATGGAGGTGGAAGAGAACCACCTCTAGGAAGCTGTCCTCTAGGCCTGCACACGCATGCTAAGTTTTGTGTGCCCTATCCCACACACATCCTGTTAGAGGCACATGTACATGAGATAAATTAATTGGAATAGATAATCTGATAAGATACAGATACTTTCATAGTTAGGGATTGATAGCCATAACACCTTGTGTGTGTGGTATGGGGTGAGGCACAAGGCCGGAGGAGGAGGACGTGCTTCTCCTCCATTGCCTCCCACCTTTGCCTTGAGAAGGTCTCTCACTGAACCTTACAGAAGCTCATGGTGTGGGCTCGCCTGGGTCTCCCTTTCTACCCAGTGCTGGGGTCACAGCCAAGTGCAGGTAGTCCCAACGTTTTACATAGGTTCCAGAGATCCAAACCCAGGTTTTCGTGTGTGTGCAGCAAATACTCTAATCCAGTGAGGCATTTCCCAGCCCTGTAACATCATTTTAGTTTTAGATGTCTTCATTGTACCACACACCACAGCAGGAACCTACTAAGTACATTTATAGTTATTAGTATATTCATGTTAATGCTTTATTACTATTTGTAGACATATTTATTACAATTGTAGAAATTTAAACTTGTCGGTTTTAAACATAAACAGGTATTATTTAGTTTTTGGTATCGAATACTAATTAATAATAGTGTTATTAAAATGTGAACTAATTTCAAAGTAGCTAGGAATTTATCTAGTAGAATCCTAATTACAGTTGTGGTAGATGATTAGAAACATATTTTTCCTCTCTTTTGGAGTGAAGTAGGGGAGGATGAACAGGATCTTATTGGTAGCTCAGACTGGCTTGGAACTTTTGATATTTGTAGCGTCCTCTTGCTTCATTCAGCTACTTGAGTGCTGGGATTAAAACTGAATTGCTGAATCTAATTAGAGACATATTCTTATTATCTGTGCCATCAATTAGGAATTGTTTGAATTTTCTTTTTCTTAATGACAGCAGTATAATTACTAACTTATTTTATCCCACACTTGACATAGAGCTGTCTTGGAGTAATAATCCTAACACTGCCATCTTCAGCTGAAAATAATTTAAAGCTTGGGGTAGGGGTGGGAACGGGTACATAACTGACTTGAAGTTAAGAACAGTATATACACTAAAGAGGAAATCGGGCTGCTAAAGGGACTCCTCTCCTCACAGGGATCTTTAATAAATCATTTTATGGTCAGGCTTTAATGGAGACAGGGTTTCTCTGTGTAGCCTTAGGCTATCCTGGAACTCACTCTGTAGTCCAGAGATCCACCTGCCTCTGCCTCCTGAGTCCTAGAATTAAAGGCAAGTGCCACCACCACCAATCTATTGTTTTTGTATGTTGTTTGTTTTTTAAATCAGACGCTACTGTCTCTGATTTGAATCATTACAGCAGTGATTTCCTTGGTGTTAACTGGAAGTAGTGCTTGTAAAGTAAGCGTGTAGAAAGATTTAAAGTGAGCCTGACTGGATAAGGGGCACGTGTCTACAGTCTCGGCAGTCTGGAATAATAGGGGGTGACAGGATGAAGGCCAGCTTGTAGAAAGCTGGAGTCTGTCCTGGGAGAGATTAAACATAAGTAAGTAAATACATAAGGAAGGAGGGAGGGAGGGAGGAAAGAAAGAAGAAAAAGAATGAATCACAATGTTGGTCTTGAAATAAATTGAAGGTTCTACATTGGTATATTTTTCAAAGCTGTAAAACAATCAAGATATTTCTCTGGTTGCTCGGACAATGTAACAGAGAAAGGGAACTCAAGGAAGGAAGTGTATGGCCTAATAGTTCTGAAGGATAAGATGCATCAAGGTGGGAGACCATAGGGCAGCCATCACGTTCAGATGATATGTGGTGCTCCCCTTCTTCTTGTATGCAGTTCAGGAACTTTGCCTGTTGAATAATGCAGCCCACATCCAGATGGTTTTTCCTTCTCAGTCTAGAAATGCCCTTATAGACGTGGTTATTCTAAGTACCATCAAACTAGCAATTAAGATTTACCATTAGCCGGGCGGTGGTGGCACGTGCCTTTAATTCCAGCACTCAGGAGGCTGAGTCAGCTGCGCAGATCTCTGTGAGTTCGAGGCCAGCTCTGGTCTAGTTCCAGGACAGGCTCTAATACTACAGCGAAACCCTGTCTCAAAAAAACCCAAACCAAACAAACAAATGATTTACCATCACAGTGTCAGTGGCACCTGTTTGGGATTTTCAAGATAGGGTTTTTCTGTGCAGCCCTGGCTGTCCTGAAGATTACTCTGTAGACCAAGCTGGCATTGAACTCGGAGATCCCCCGGCCTCTGTTATTAAAATGACATTGGAAATCTACATTATTCTGAAAGATGATAATACTACTTACTAGCAGAGTTACCGATGTCTCAATAGGCAATTGATTAGATTTTTTACTCTACCTGTGAGTTTTCCTAGGCCTCGATTAATGATTTCAGAAAGACCAAAAAAAAAAAAGTTAACATTACAGAAAGATAAATGATACTAAATATGACACTATGCTTTTATAATCTGAGATACTAGAAAGAATACTGAGCCTGGCTTCTGATCTAAAAGCTGCTATCTATCACCCATATGGCTTTTATGGTCTCTCTCTGAGCTCTTCATCTGTGTTTTAAGTAAAAAAAATCTATCCAGCTGTCTTGAGGTGAGATGTTAAAGTGGGTGAAGGGGATTAAGCCCCGGACTTGGTGCCTGCCTGGCAAGTTCTCTGCTGCTTAGCTACATCCCCAGGCCTCTTTACCAAGTTCTCTACTGTTTAGCTACATCCCCAGGCCTCTTTACCAAGTTCTCTACTGTTTAGCTACGTCCCCAGGCCACTTTACCAAGTTCTCTACTGCTTAGCTACGTCCCCAGGCTTCTTTACCAAGTTCTCTACTGCTTAGCTATGTCCCCAGGCCTCTTTACCAAGTTCTCTACTGCTTAGCTACGTCCCCAGGCCTC
>LOEQ01001251.1:74858-104981 GCA_001685075.1 Bramus lutescens
CTTGCATTCCCACCAGCAATGCAGAAGTGTTTCCTTTTCCCCACAACCTCTCCAACATAGGTTGTCATCAGTGTTTTTGATCTTGACCATTCTTATAGGCCAGGTGGTGTTATAGGACCTCCTGGGATAGAGTTACAGGTAGTTGTGTTCTTAACTGGTAAGCCAGTCCCTGGAATATTTTCTAGTAATATTTTTATGACTCAGATTTTCAATATACTTAGCATAGAACCTTAGTCTTTGGCGGTATAGCATGGTTTACAGAGTGATACAAATTTTAAAGTCCTCACAAAATCTATTGAGTTTTATATTTTATTTGTTTGGAATTTTTTATTTCAGTAAAACCAGTACGTATATATATATACATAGGAAAATTGACAGTATCTGTTTTTCTTGGTTTAGGTCCTGGGAACACCAACAAGGGAGCAAATTAGAGAAATGAACCCAAATTATACAGAATTCAAATTCCCTCAAATCAAGGCACATCCTTGGACAAAGGTGAGTCAAAATGAGTTTTTAAGAAAGTGCATCAACTAATAGTTAACTAAATTTTGGGGTTTTCATTGTAATTAAGATAAACTATTTTGAGAGTACATACCTTGTGTTGATTTCAAATGCACAACAATCCTCTGTGAAGGTAGCTCAATGGCTATAGTTCAGTGTTCAACAGTATACTTTATTCCTAATGATGGCCTGTGGACAATATCCAGCCTGGGCTTTCATTTGCAAGTAAGAACAGAGAACAGAGTACCCATAACATTAAAATAATGGGATGGGATTTTTAAAAACTTAAAGTTTTAAACTTAATTTCTTGATTTAAATAGAGATGTGTAATTCAATATTATCACAGATAAAGGGCCTTTAAATTTTTCTTTTAAACTATCAAAATATAGACCTTTTTATAGATGTTGCATGTTTTCCTTGTTTACTATCCTGTTGGTACTTCAGGAGAAGTATTTTTAAAGCAGGTATAATCTTGTTGGATATGTACTTGGAAAGTAATTTATGTTTAGAGGATGTCACTAGTCTTTGGGAAAACCTAATCAGGAGTTTTTCCACCTCAGGTTGTATGATGAAATTAAGTGTGCAAAGAAAAAATAGAATGTGTTAGAATTTATAGATGGTGTTCATTTTTAGCTGCCTCATTTTATAGGTTCAGAAACTCTAGCCAAAGATAGGAATCCGGGGATCCAGACTTCAGGCAGCTGTGACAGTGCTAATGCTAACACTAGCCCTTGTGTGTCTAATACTGAGTCCTTAGATCAGTCATGTGGTAGAGATAGATGAGAGAGAGAGAGAGAGAGAGAGAGAGAGAGAGAGAGAGAGAGAGAAACAGTCAACTTTTTGATATGTATTTCAAACAGGATACTATATTTTAAATTGTCCTCATAAATTGTTTTATACATTGATAAGTTTGTATATCTTATTGTAAAACATATAAGAGTAAGAGATGAAGTAATTTAAGACTAGATCAGTACACTTGCCTCTCTTCCTCTTTCTGTTCTATTATTTTTTTAATGATATGATGATTACATGTATTTCCTCTAATAGTCTCATAGCCTCTCTTCAGACAAACACTTAACATTCAACTATCTTTTCCTACTTTAAACAAAGATATCGGTAATATTTTGGTGCCAGAAATACACATTGAGGCTTTCATTCTCCTAAGAGGCCAGGTCCCCTTTGTTTGTAAACTTTATGGCGAACACTAGTCTTCGGTAAAGTAGTCTTTGATCTTTGTGTTTAAGGCTTATTTTAGAGCTAAGTGAAATAATATTTAGGATCTTTTCCATGGCTCTAAAACCAGAGGATCCTAGGTGACCTGTTGGGCTTAGAGGTCAAGTAACAGATTGGACCAACTGGAGTTATTACAGGTCAGTGTCTATTGTGAGGGATTTATACTTGTAGCACGAATAATAAAATCCCAGAGACAGATATTGGGATTCAGCCTAAAGATCAGAAAAGCAAAGCAGCCAGCCACTGGCTCTTACCTCTATCTCAGACCAAAAGGGTGATCAATCCTCAGATTGAGACTGAGAGTGAGACCTGTCTCCTCCCATATTATATTCCTCTCTAGAGCTGGAATTTAAGGCGTTCACCACTACTACCCAGCCCCTGTTTCTAACTAGTGTGACTGCTGGGATTAAAGGTGTGTGCAACCACTGCCTGGCTTGTATGGATGACTGGTGTGGCTGCTTTGTACTAATCTTCAGGCAAGCTTTATTTATTAAAACACAAATAATAATGCCACTATTTTTTCCTTTTTGTCTAAAATAAAAAAGGCTATAACTAATATAAGAAAAACTATACAATAAGTACACTGACTATATACTATATATAGGCAATAAATATATCAACAATGTCTAGTCTATTTGCATTTGACAAATTCAGAGAAAATACTCTATTATCTATCCTATCTTAGTGAGTCCAAAGTCTTGTACCTAATTTACTTTCTATCATAACTTGTTTTCTGCATCTGATAAACAAGGAAAACTATGACTATCTAGTCTCTCTCAGAGACCCAAGAAGGAAATAATTATTAGCTGAGTAAGCAGGAAGTGCAAACAAGCGACTTCCGAAAAATGTGAGAAATGACAGAGAGAGCTGGCTGCCTGGACAGTCAACCAAAATTTCTCTACAATGTTGGGGCATCTATCTTCGGCTTACAGGCCTAGTATATCCGACAGAAATTTCTGTGAAGCAGGATATTCTGAAGGGCTGTCATACCTTGTCTTGATGGTGTTTGGCAGTCACTCCTTTTGTGTCTTTACTGTCAGCAGTCAAGGCAAGGGCATTTTCTTGCCTAGTGGCTTACTTTTGTCACAAAGAAAGTAAACTCCATACGGAGTTTCTTTGAAGCCCATTATCTTCGCTGAAATATATTGGTGCTGCCAGGAGCAGACATGACTCATTGTCATAAAAAAAAAATCCTGAAAAGAAAAATTTGGGTTAATTGTCAAATCCTTAGAGAGGTAGCTGTATCATTTGTTGTTCAATCTCTTTATAATGGGAAGGTGCAAGGCTTGTCTCAGTCCTGGCTAGAGCAGTCTGTTAGGCTGGATCATCTTAGCTAGCCACCTAGAAATTGTTCTGAGCAATTTGTAGTCCAAAGCCAATCTTTATGTGGTGATTTTTAGCTTAGTGCTGTTATCATAGTTCCGGAGGAATCATTGTTGTGGGGCCCCATCCTCCTTATGGAGATTTCAAATTTTTCTATTAGGCATGCTCATGGGTTCATTGTTGGAAATGTGATATACCAATAGGCCAATTTACTTGTTTTCTTGAGACTTTTTTTTTTTCTGGTTGATTATTTGTTCTTTTTCTTCAGATGTCTCATTTGTCCAGTGGTCTTCAGATTCCTTAGCTGGATACCTTTATTCTCCTGAAAAGACAGAAACAAAACCCTTCCCCAACCCTAATTTTGAGGAGATATAACTTGCAAGTTATATCTGATCAAATAAAAAGCATTGATTAGTTGTATAGGTTAGTTTAAACAGCCATGCTGTTTGATGAACTATCATTCATTTGAATTAAGATGTGTCTCTTGTTCAAATCGAATCTTTATCAGTTTTGATGGTATCCATAGCTTTCTTCTCCTTTAGAAACAAAAGCAAAACCCTTTCCCCAACGTAACACATGTCCTGGTTTTCATTATGAGGTCAGTACATCTTTAAAGTATATCTGCTGATTTAATTCTGTAGTTTTTTCTACTATCCATTGTCTCTATGCAGTTCTTTTTCCTGTCTCATGAGCATTTTGAAAATTCAGAGTTGATAACAAATTATGCAATCTATTTCTGGAGTATTTATCATCCCTTTCTGTTTATTTAACGTATCATTTAGAGTTCGATTTGATATATTTTTAACTGCCTGGCCTGTAGGATTGTGTGGTCTACCTGTAATATGCTTTATATTATAATAAGCAAAAATGGTTTGTTTTTAGAGACATATGGTGGAGTATTCGTAATAAATTATGCTTAGAAAAAAACATTTCTAGGAACACCCTGTTTACAGTCCCTATTAAGGAGACCTTGTTTGCCACAATTGAAACACTTGACATTTTGATTTTTCTTCAAACCTCTGGAAACCAACTCTCCTATCCAAATATGTTATGGTCATGAAATTCAATATTAGTTATATCTCGGATTCATTTCACCAAAGGTGCTGACCTTGTATTTAACAGCCTTATTATCCTTTTGCATTGAGAATTATCATTTTCAAAAGTCAGAGATTAAATTATTATTGTCTAGCTTCTGAATTTGGTATCATTCTATTTACTGCTGAAGTCAGTGTTTGTAAGAAATCTGTAAAGGCTTTCTTTTGCCCCTCTATAACTTTAGTAAATGACTCAGTTTTCTTTCCTATTTCTTCAATTCTGTCCCAACCATTCAAAGCTGCTGCATGGCATGAATCCAGGGTGTGGTCATCGTATATATACAGCTTGCCTATATAGTAGCATAATCTCTTTCTCCAAGAATGTGTTCTTAGGAGATTTCCTTACCTCTAGCTTTACTCCATTGTTCAATAATCTTAGCCTCTTCTCTGAACCAGGTATTCCATTATAATAGTGGACCAGACTCTAAAACACTGTTAGCCAATTCTATCCAGTCTTTAGGGCTAATTCTATTACAAACTGACCACAAGTTTAACATTTGCTTCACAAAAGGTGAATGTAAGGAGGCCGCTTGTTTTCGTTCCCAGCCACTTATCCCCAAAACAACCACACAGAAACTGTGTGATTAAATTAATTTAATTAATTAAATCACTGCTTGTCCCATAGCTCTAGCTTCTTATTGGCTAACTCTTACATATTAATTTAACCCATCTCCNATTAATTTAACCCATCTCCATTAATCTGTGTATCACCACGTGACTGTGGCTTACCGGCTAAAGTTCCGACGTCTGTCTCCAGCAGGGTGACATGGCTTCTCTTTGACTCTGCTTCCTTTCTCCCAGCATTCACTTTAGTTTTGCTTGCCTACCTAAGTTCTGCCCTGCTATAGGTCCAAAGCAGTTTCTTTCTTCATTAATAGTAATCACAGCATACAGAGGGAAATCCCACAACAGGTGTATGCACGCCATATGAGACTATTGCTTCCTTGAATCTCCTTAAATCTAACATTGGCACAGGAATCCTGTTAGCTGTAACAGAACCTCTGCCATTTGATA
The DNA here is from genome assembly GCA_001685075.1 of Bramus lutescens. Taxonomy (NCBI): domain Eukaryota; kingdom Metazoa; phylum Chordata; class Mammalia; order Rodentia; family Cricetidae; genus Bramus; species Bramus lutescens. The sequence goes on from LOEQ01001251.1 coordinate 80,024, forward strand.
ATTCCTGTAAGGTTCCTCAATATATTAAGATTGGTTGTCTGAAAACCTTACGCTGTTCCTCTCTATTTTTATAGTGTAGTGGTGAAATTGGCTCTCCATTAAGTTCTTCTGTCGGAATTTGAATATTTCTGTGATTTATTAGGTTTTTCTAAGTCCTGTATCATAGCACTCAGATTAATCAATGTTTTTAGTGATAAAACAAAAATGATAATGCTTATAATGTTTACAATTGACATTACATAAATCCCATCTAAATTAGATGTCTTCTAATTGTTTCATTTTTCAAGCTGTCTAGCATATTTTCATACACCCAAGTCCCTCCATTGTAATGATTTTTCCCATTTTTTTAATGCTGAAAAAAAAAACTCGTTTAACTGATTCCCAATTGTCAGTCTGGCGGTGGTGGCTCACACCTTTAATCCTAGCACTTGGGAGGCAGAGACAGGTGGATATCTGTGAGTTCGAGGTCGATCTGGTCTAAAAAAGCTAGTTCCAGGACAGGCACCAAAGCAACACAGAGAAACCCTGTCTCAAAAAACAAAAAACCAAAACAAAAAAATTTCCAATTTTCCTACCAAATCTGCTGACAGTGTTGATGATTATTGCTTTTGGGTAGAATACTAAAAGCCTGACTGGATTTGAAGGTTTGACAGTAGCCGGAGAAGTTTCCAGGAGAGAAAAAAGAAAAACCTAGCTGGTAGGGCAGTGTCTCTGGATGCATGTAGCTTCGGCCTATGCTGGTGGTTGTAAAGCCACAGGCAAAACAGCCTTTTTGTGAATTTGTCCTCCAAATGTTGGGCACCAGATGTAGCATAAATAATAAAAACCCAGAGACAGATATTGGGATTCAACCTGAAGATCAGAAAAGCAAAGCAGCTAGCCACTGGCTCCTGCCTCCACAAATCCTCAGATTGAGACAGAGCAAGACTTGCCTCCTCTCATTTTATATTCTCCCCTAGTGCTGGGATTAAAGGCATGCACCACCACTGCCTGGCCTGTACGGCTGACTAGTGTGTCTGCTTTGCACTAATCTTTAGGCATTCTTTGTTTATTAAAACACAAATAATATACCACTATTTATAGTATACTGTAATTCCAACTAAGTTACGGAGACAGGGACATAATCCAAAATATAAATTGGTATAGGAAGAATATAATTTTAGGAGAGTTTATGTTCTGCCTGCCTGTACTTCCATACTTTTAAGTAATCATTATTTTTGTGAAGCAAGGAGGTGGTCACCACTTGTCCTCCATGTTGACACACACAATGGAGTTTACATCAAACAGTGCTACAATCGAAGTCACAGAATCCCCTGGAACAGTCAGTACTGCCATCTGCTGTGGGAGCTCCTTCAGCCAATAGTCTTTGGGCGTAGTATCTTTACGGCTACACAGCCCCCATCAATGTTGATGTGTGGTCATATCCTTTATCCCCGCCCCCAGTTTTATCTCTGCAAAGGAATTATTAGCCAGAATAAAATATGAAGAACAGTTTATTATGAGTTGTGGCCAGCAGAAAAGCTGCAGTAAATTAAACATTGCTCTGACTTCCTGGATTCCTGATGTTTCTCTAAAACCCCAAATACTTTCTAAACTTGAATGAAATGTAAAACCCTTTTACTTAGATGTCGATTTCTATAACATGTATAGAATAATTGTTCCATTTTCTTACCTTTTATATTAAAACTGCAATGAACCCTGCATTTATATAGTATCCTTTGACAATCTAGCTTTCCCTTTATGCAGATATATTCTGTAACAAATAAATTTGCATTAATGTCTCATTAATACACACAAACTTGCACACAAAAATTCCAATTGGGTAAATGATCAAAATATGCTTGTATTGAATTTTCCTTTTTAAAGATTTTTCAAAAATAAAATGTGGAATTCAAGATTCCAAGAAGTAGTGTATTTGTATCTTCCTCCTGTTATGCTGATTGACAGCAGCTGAGAAATGCTATCTGCACTAGGTTGCCAGTAGTGTTATTTAAAAGTATATACAGTGTTCTCTAAAACCACTTGTCCTATGGGTCTGGAAAGACAGGCAGTTAGGCCTTTGTTTTCTGCCTTCTTCCATTAGAACTCATTTGAGTCCTCTTTCCTCTAGTCATGAGAGTGTGAGCCCTGGCATCTTGGCTGCAGTGTAATCCTCAGTAATTACTACATACTCCTTCACATCGACTTAAAAATACACTGAAATCCACCATGGAATCCTATTTAACAATCTCTTTCTAAAACCAAATTATTTTTACAAATGTGCTATTCTGCATGATGAGTAATTTGTATTTTTGAAATAAAGAGAGAAAGATTAAGGAGAAAACTTTCTTTCTCACAACCAAAGGATGCAGGTGTGCAGGAGAGATAGATGGATGCTGTATTACAGGGTTTTTTCAGATTTAAGAATCCATTCAAGTTGCCCTTGGCCTTTACAGAATAGCTAGCATGAGACTAGAGCACTGGTTCAGCACTTAAGACATTTGTTGCTCTTGCAAAGGACTGGGGATTCCATTCCCAGAACTCCCAGGAAATCTGATACCCTCTGACCTCTGCAGGCAACAGGCACACATGTCGTACACATAATGTACATGGAGGGAAAACCCACATACACATAAAATTCAATATATCTTAAAAATTATAAGGTATATAGTGCAGCCTAATTTGTTGTTAAAGCATTTAATGGCTTAAATGGGAAAGGAAATGAAGGTATATGTTTTAGTGTATGCTGTATATTTCAAAGAAGAAGCACCCAGACTGAAAGCTAGCGGAAGTGTTACTTCAATAGATTGAGGATTGAATAGAGATTTCATTGTAAAAAGAGAAGAAATTTAAATCTTGGCCTTTAGTACATGGAGGCATGGCTAAACAGTGAATCATTAAGTATGAAGTGGGGTTTAAATACTATTGCTTTTTTTATTTCTGTTTTGTAAACTAGTGATTATTTATCTGCCTTGTCTTCAGGTTCTTTTCAAAATACAGCTATAATAATTATAAAGGATTATCTTATTTTAGTTGTGAATAAATGGAGAACATTCTGCTTCCAATATACTTCTGCCTTGTCTTTTACTCCTGCCTCATTATGTCTTGTTTTAGGTCATTGTGATAGTATAGACCTATAAAACAATCTCCTACCTCCTTACTGATTTCAATCCTTCATTGTCAGAAAGTGCCATCCATCTTTCTCATTACACCCAAATTCTTACTTCTCTTAGTCCTCATAGCCTTTAGGAAAGGTGGCTGTGAAATGCATATTATGACAAGGGTTATCACATGGCCTGATGTATTATTATTTCCAGCATAGGTATTAGTTGCTTATCCATTATGCTCAGAACAGCCCCACTTTGGGTGCTGACCATCTAGGTCATACTATCCAGCCCCTGAGATTCCCTGAGGAATCCCACATCTACTTCCTCCGTCTTTTAAATACATACCATTAGGCAGTGAATTTAAAGTTCAGTGTGTAATTAAGGGGATCTGTTGCACGAGGAGGGGTCCCTTTGTTTCTCCCGGCTGCCCAGCTAGCTTACACCCAAAATAACCACACAGAAATTATATTAATTAAATCACTGCCTGGCCCATTATCTCTAGCCTCTTATTGGCTAACTCTCACATCTTGATTTAACCCATTTCTATTCATCTGTATGTCACCACGAGGTCGTGGCTTACCGGGAAATATTCAGCATGTCTGACCTGGCAGTTCCATGGCGGCTCTCTGACTCTGCTTTCTTCCTCCCAGAATTAAGTTCTGTCTTCTCCGCCTACCTAAGTTTTGCCCTATCAGGCCAAGCAGTTTCTTTATTGATTAACCAATGAAAGCAACACATAAACAGAAGGACCTCCTACACCTGGGATCCCTAGTCAGGTCGTTCTCATTCTGTAGTTGTCATGGGTGTCTCCCATTTCCAGTATTGAATAGCTGGATACCTTTTGTTTAAATTACTCTGACAAATATTTTTCTCAGATATTCTCTTTTGTACTAGTAGCAAATAATTCTGAGGTCAGAAAAATAATACAGGTATCTGTGTAATTTTATAAAGTGGTGAGAAGTCATTTGTAGTATACTGCTGGTTTGTGGAAAGAAGTAGAATAGAATCCCAAGGGCCCCATCTTTTATCCTTGTATTAAACTACTTAATAAGTTATCTGTATATGTTTATGATGTAATTAAACTTTCCTAATTGATCCAGGAGAAGCTACATTTTTTTTCTTCATCTTGTTAGTATCTTTCCCTCTCCATGTCCCACATGCAGTGTTCTTCCTTTTCTTCTCTGCCAAGCAAATATTAATTCAGCTCAGGTCTCTCGTCTCTCATGAAATTTTCTCACTGTCCGTGTAGTTTGATTATTCATCATCATGTAACTACTTTGTTTCCCACTGAGTCATTGTATAGGTTACCAGCAATTTCTGATTTTTTGTTTCATAATGATCACAGGGATATAAATGACTTCAGAATGAGAGCCAACAAGATGGCTTAGCAGGTAAAGGCACTTGCCATCAAGCTGGGTGGGCTGACTTTGATCCCAGGATCCCGCATAGTAGAAGCAGGGAACCAGCTTTGGGCAGGCCAACACAACAAATAAGTAAATAAATAAAATAAATGTAAAGAAAAGACTTCTAAAAAATGTTTATTGCCGACTTTTTGACATGGTAGTTTAATACTTAGCAGTTCAGTGTGTACGTCGGTTATATGGGCCTTTGGTGAGGTAAGTACTCCAGAAAATAGTATCCACCTGAGCAGTTATCTGGTGCTACATTTGGTAGACCATGCTTCAGTACAAATGAATACTATTGCTTCTATCTAGCTACCACATGGAAACAGAAAGTTGACTTTGAGACCTTTTAGCTGTCAGAGGAATTGTTTTACAAGTAGTAAGTCATGTTCTTTGCTTAAAACAAAACAAAGCAAAACAAAATCTTTATTGTGTTTCTTTTTTAAGACTCTTGATAACTACATTTTCCTATGACCCTTTAATATGTTTTTTCAGAACCTGACAGATTTATCCATTTCAACTTCTTAATTTAGCACACTACTGAAAATACCTTCAGAGAAGCCCACAAAGCAAAGAACAAGCTTTTCTTGGAAGCCCATTCTTTCTGCTCTTTTTGTAATAATCACTACATCTGCATGTATTCCAGAAAACAGAAAACATACTGGGGATGTCTGTTGGTTCAGATCTACTCCACTGCTTGTGGTGAATCAGATTTTATGTATTCAATGTTCTTTACCCTGAATGTTGTACTAACTAATACTTACCTTGTGAGTGCACCTGCCATCTCATCTGACAAACACATTCACACATGTACACTGTCCACCTTCTACAGTGATGAATCCATATACAAGAGGGTGTGTGTGTGTGTATGTGTGTGTGTGTGTATGTGTGTGTGCGCGCGCTTAATTGTTTAAGGGGGACAAAGGGTGAGGTTGGGGGATGGATTGGAGAAGACAAAAATATATATATTTTAGTTTGGCCGGGTGGTGGTGCCACACGCCTTTAATCCCAGCACTTGGGAGGCAGAGGCAGGTGAATCTTGAAGCAGCCTGGTCTACAAGAGCTAGTTCCAGGACAGCTAGGACTGTTACACAAGGAAACCCTGTCTCGAAAATATATATTTATCATCATTTTTTGGGTATTATGTATTCTTTATCACCAGTGCTATGCTGGGCCCCATAAAGGATGGACATATGCAGTCCTTGCCTTTGAAAGATGGTTACAGCGAGTATTAAGTAATATAAATTTTGTGTTGTAAATGTCAAATCTGTTTATGTCTGGTGGTTGTCACAAGACAGACCTTTAGTGAAGGCAGTGAAAGAAGTCTCCCTGGAGATGATGCAGGACAAGGGCTGTTGAAGCAGATATAAGATTTGCTTAAGTGGGACCCATAGGATGGCTCAGCTGGTGAAGGCTCTTGTCACCAAGCCAGACAGCCTGATTCAATCTCTGGAACCCACAGGGTGGAAGGAAAGAACTGAGTCAAATGTGTTGTCCCCTGACATGCACACACACACACACACACACACACACACACGAATGGATTTTTTAAAGGTAAAAGAGTGAGAGAGACAGAAAGACATGATTTGCTGAGGTATAGAAAAAAAGGCTGGGCAAACATCTTACGATGGGAGATGTGGATGCAAAGGAGATAGTGGTGTACTTACTGTTAGGAAGGCTAGCTTCATTCCAAATGCTGTTTTGCAAAAACATGAAAAGCTTAACTGAGTAAATGGTCATTTGGTAATGATGCTTATGTGTAGGTGTGCACTAATGTGTGCTCAGTGAGGGTGTTAGTAGAGGAATACATTGTATTAGTAAATGCTACTGTCTATAAAGGTTTCCTTCCATGTCATGCAATTCTGGAAAATTCAGCCTTTTAATTAGTACAGTTGAAATTCATTAAATGCTAAAGCTAGTTTTATTATTTTTGTGTTTCTTGTTTTCAGCATTCTTTTTCTGCTTTTCTAATCCTTAAAATTAAATTGTATTCCTCTGTTAGGCTTGAGCTGCGTTCTGTTTGACCCATCCTGTTAGGAAGTGACTTCAGACATATCTGTTTTACTTGCCTTGTGGACTCTCTGAATGTTGGTTTAAAGTAGCTTCTGAGGGGAAACAATGCATTGTTTATAATGGGTTTGGCTACCCTACATTTCAGTGTGTCACTAGATCAGTGTATGACAGCTTGCAAAATACTAATAAAGAATATTTTAAATAGTATGTTAATTATTAAGTTATGTACTTAGAAAACCACTTACTTAGTTGGTTTCTTTTGTTGTTGTTAATTTACATAACTATTCAACAGACCCATGATACTGTCTCACTTCAATCTTATATCTAGTTTATTAATTGCAAAAGGCTTTAGATTACTTGACCCAGTATTGAAATTGCTCTTTAGTATTCATGGTTTACCAGTTTTTAGAACCTAGAACTGGAAGATTATATTCTGCCTATAACCAAAAAATTGTGTCAGTTTCATTAGCTTATTATGGAAGCTAGTAGTGGGCAGCTGTTTGGAACAGTCACAGACTTATTCTGTGTTTCTGTAAATTATTTTCCACTATCTATAATCGTTAGAGTGGTCATTCTATATTGCTTTGGTTGGGTGCATGATACAGCAGCGTTGGTGGGAGCTGAAAGAGAAGCAGCTTTAACTGCAGTTCTTGATGTGTATGTGGTTGTTCATAAAGAGCCATTCTGAAGGGCCTCAGGGTCAGTGATAGTACTTAACTCCAGGTTGAATTTTTATAGCCAAATTCTTAGGAAATTGTCTCTGTTATCTGAGTTACCCAAATGCAAATTTACATTGAATAATTCTTCATTTAAGGATTTGTTTGCATTTGTTCAATATCACAGAGACTTTTTGGGGAAAATTAATTTTTATGATAGTTTTTTTCTATGGACTAGAAATTGTGATAAGTGTCTTTGTTTGAATTTAAGAAAATGTGTTGCTGCATAGGTGAGGTAGTATTTGAAGCACTCAAAAAAGTTCATGTCAGTGTTTTGGTTCATTTGATTATTTTCTTTTTCTTTTTGTTTCATTTTTCTCTCTTTTTTCTTTTTTACTTTGTTTCATTTTGGTTCTTTTATTACTTTTTTTATTTTAGCCTTTAAAGGGGTGTCTGTGGCCTTGCTGCATACTTGGCTGGCCATATTTAGTCTGCATACTAATTGTTAGTTTGCCCAATTGAATCTTACTTTATGCTGATAGTTTTTTTGGATATGATTTTCTATTTTTTTCCAACTGGTTGTGTTAGATTTTTATTCTCATGGACTGGGTTTTAATCCCATGCACTAAATTTTAGTCTGCAGACTAAAAGTAATCCGCGGATTATTTATTTTTTTGCAAAATGTTTAATTCCCCCACTGGAAACTATCCTAGCTTAGTCAAGGGAGTTCACAGCTACTGGTGAGTTCTGCCAATTTTGTGTTCTCAATACCTAGACACAATAGACCCTGCTCCCTCCCTACATATGTGGCTCCGTTTTGCCTAGGTGTTGGTGTACATTATTCTGCATGTCACCTGTAACTGTGACTGTCCCTTAGTTGTTTTGTTTATTGTATAAATTTTTGTTTAGCTTTTGGTGGGTGAATTGGGCATATTTGCAGGTGACGTTGTATTGAATTTGTATTACTCAAAGATAAAGGATTTTTTTTTCAGTGAGTTTTTGTAAAAAGGAAAGAATGCTCTCTGTATTTTTTTCCTAAGTCATGGGTGCAAGGGTATGAGGGGGCAAAGCCCATAGTAGAAAAAAGTAAGTTTATACCTGCACTCCTGAGGTGATATGTCAGTTTCCTGAAGAGTCCTAATATAATGAGACTATCAGTAAAAAAAATATCTTCTAGCAGGGAAGTCAATCCAAAAAAGGAGAATAATCCGCGGTGGCCTGATTCTTTCTTAGCTCACACAAATTAAAAGTATCTGGCTTCAAATTTATAGTAATATAAATTAAATAAACTTAATACTTCTCATGACCAATAATTTAGCAAAAAAAATGTTTATACCGTGTAACTGAAAAAAAATAGTTGTGAAATTCTAGCATATTGGGAACATCCATTTTTAAAAGCAGGCCAATATGCCCCCTCCCAGCCATGTCTATGGATGATAAATCCAGGTCATAGAAGACCTCTTTACTTTACTTCTAGATTTCATTTTGATTTTAACTTATTTTGGTTTTATATTTTTTTGATAAACACACTGGCATTGGAACATGATAAACTAAAACAGAAATGTTTCTTTACTGTGCCTCACCATTGCACAAATCAAAGCAATTTTTTTCATACACTTGTGGTGAAATAATTTTTAAAATTTGGACTTACTACTGTGGAGACGAATGTTTAAAGTTTATAACTGTATAAACATTTTCTATGTCCCCTGCACCATGGATTTCTTATAACATTGGATATATTTTTCCTTGCTGGACTATTCTCCTTTGCATTGACTTCCCCTGTTTGGATTATTTCACTGCATTATCACCTTTAGGATTCGTCAGGAACAGGACATTTCACCCCAGGAGTACGGGTATGTACTTTTTTTTTTTTTAAACTTTAGGCAAGTTTTATAACACTAGGGAAAATGTTTCTTGGAAAGGCTGAGCAGCTGTTCCTTTTTGAAATGTGCTGATGAAAACACTGGGAAGATGCTTTCTGTGTTTGTGCTTTTTGGTATAGGTTCATGTAGTATATTTAGCATGCCAGTATCTGTTGACATCTGGATCGAAGTTTATGACTTAAGAGAATTTCGGTTATTCTTAGATGCAACCAAAGATTCTCTGTTATTTCAATAAGGAATGTGGAAGTAGAAACTTGATTAGAAACTGTATTTCAGTAGCTGTTGGTTCCCTTTGCTTTAGAAGAATTAGTGTCTAGTCAAGACTATTCATTTTGGAAGTTGCATACTATCATACCCCTTATTATGGTCAGAAATCTGAATTCTGAGAGATAGTAGGTTTTGATTCACATAATTTCCCACTTAATCTTTATCCATAGGGTACTGAACTAAAGCTTTTCTCATGAGGAATCTCATGAAAAAGTCAAAGTAAATGAATACTTTTTTTAAAGGCAGGTTACTATTCTAATAAGGACTTTTGGCATAGGTTATTTTTTAACCCTCTGTTTCCTCAAGTTAGGATTTCTTCACAAAATATGTGCTTTAGTACCCAGATGATAGGTGGTCACTTGTAACCAGCAGAATACCAAAAATGATACAGGGAATGAATGGATTCTTTTAAATAGTCCAAAATAAGACCAGAACTCTTAATTTATTATGACTTTCAACAGAAAACTTTTCATTGCTAAAGCACGATTTAGTATGCTTGTTTTGTTTTTGCTTATTTGTGGTTGTTTTGTTTTTTCAAAACATGTTTTGTTTGTTGATTTATTTTTCTGTGTAGCCCTGGCTGTTCTGAAACTCTCTGTATAGACCATGCTGCCCTCAAACTCACAGAGATGTGCCCGCCCTTGCCCTCCAAGTGCTGGGATCAAAGATGTGTGCCACCACAACTCAGTTGCTTGTTTGAGACAAAGCTTCACAATGTACCCTGCTGGCCTCAGATTCACTGTATAATCCAGGCTGGTCTCACACTGACAGATAATCCCTGTCTTTGCCTCCCAGGTCACTATGCCAAGTTAAGCATGAACTTTTAGATTTCAAAGAACTTAATATTTGTGTCTCCTGCTCTTAAATTTTAGCAAGAGTTATTTTTGCATTCAAGTGCTGTCTAATTCTATTCACCTAATATCATAATTGGTGGCAAGACTTTTTTTGCATTAGCTAGCAAGTAAATCCATATATTGTCAAGTAGATACAAATGACCAGTAATTTTAGCATTTTTCTTGTTACTTGGAATCAGGGTCTTACTATGTAGCTCAGACTATCCTACAACTCACTATGTAGACCAGACTAGCCCTGAACTCACAAAGAACCACCTAGCTAATTTCAATATTTTTATGACAATTTTTACTGGGTTTTTTTTTTTTGCATTCTGGATTTGATTGGCACTTGGAAATAAGGGAGAGAAGATGGTGACTAAAAATGGTGGAGAAATGAAGCATTTAAGTTGTGTAACAGCTTTGAGATTCCCTTGACTAAGGCAAATTCCAGTACTCAAAAACATAAAGACAAGGCAGTTTTGAATTTGCAAAGGGCTCTCTAAAAGGGCCAATTGACCAAGCCCTCAAAATTGATTAAGCCTTAGAGTTCTAAATTAACCAAACCTCAAAATAAATTCTTAAGATCTTATTCAAGGTACTTTGTCAATTTCTGTGGAAAATAATGTATTTCTATAATAAACTGTATTTTTTAAAGGGGAAAGAAAACAACCCCTACAGTTACCACTAGTATTTAGAAAGTGCTCGAGTCCTTGACTATTAATGAGCTCTGTGGTGAGGAAAAGTTCTCCTGGCTTCAGTCCAAGTGATGTGAGCCACTCTCGTTAGGGAGCCTTAACCTTCCAGGGCCCTGATGCCCGTTTTGTCCGTTCTCACCAACCCTGCCTTTGCTTTGCTCACATATGCTTTCTATCAAGGAATCTGTTTTATTTTTCTTTTCATTTCAAAGGTTCTGTGTTCCATCTATTCATGCTTATGTTTTCCCCTCTGCTCTTTACCTTTAACTAGCTGTCATTTAGAATAAAGTCTGTGTTCATCGTTATATATACTAATTCATTTTAAGACACAGTGAGTGTAAAGCTGTCTGTTCTTTTAAGCAAATCAGTTTAATTAGTATTGCTTCATTATAGTCTTCAGTTGACCTCTCTGTAAATTATCGGCTCTTTCTGAAAACATTTAAAACTCTAGATTATTATTCATTGAAAGAAATTCAAGTGAGAATGATCTGTCCAACTGTTCAAGAGACCAATGCCAGATGTTTCAGAAACTCTAGATATTCCAGAAACTTTGAATAAGGATCTGTGTGTGAAGAAGATAATACCAAACCATTAGTATTTTTACAGTTAAAACAACAGCTGTTCTTTTAAAAAAAATACTTAAAACTACTGACTGAAGTATTTAATAAATATTTATTTAAAAAGTAAGATCTGAAGAGTGCCATCCATTGTCAAAAAACAATTGTTCCTTCAAAAAGAGTACCAGAGGCCACAGTAGTAAACCCTTTAAGTTAAAAAATATATTCTTATAGTTGTGCTTGCCTCTGATCTCAGCTTTTCTATGTCTGTAGTAGTTTATGGTCTTGCTTAAGCTCTTAAGCAAGCTTTTCTCGGATAGTTTTTTATTAGCAAATAGTTCATCATGTGCAGTTAACTCTTAATTCTAGATTTTATAGCCATGTTTTTATAGAGTGGGAATTAACTCAGTACTCAAGATTTTTTTGATTAGGTTCTTATAAGAGAACTTACTTTCTACTTCTTTGTCCTTTTAGGTCTTCCGGCCTCGAACTCCACCAGAGGCAATTGCACTGTGTAGCCGTCTACTGGAATATACACCAACTGCCCGATTAACACCACTGGAAGCTTGTGCACATTCGTTTTTTGATGAATTACGGGACCCAAATGTCAAACTACCAAATGGGCGAGACACACCTGCACTCTTCAACTTTACCACTCAAGGTAATTCCAGACACTTCGTTTTATCTCTTTCTGGGTGTGGCCATTTGAATGACATGTCTGCCATAAGTCTACAGCATTGGAATATTTTGGCCCTAGTTGGTAGCTGTTTGGGAGAAGATTAAGAGGTGCTGGACAAGTAGGTCACTGGGAGTGGCCTTTGAGGTTTCATTCCTGTTTGTTTTCTGAGATGTGAGGCCTCCACTGCTGCTCCAACTGCCTGCCACCCCCCATCTACTCTCATGGACTCTAATTAAGTCCAAAATAAACTCTTTTTTTTAACCTCAATAAATCGCTGTGGTCATGATATGTTTTCACAGCAGTAGAAAAGTAAGTAAAATACTTGATAAATGGATGTGAAATGACCTTTGTTAGTGATAATCTGTAGGTGACAGCGATCATACCAAGTACTTGTGGAAATAAGAAATGCTTCTAATTTATTATACCAGTCTTTGTGTGTTTGACCAGAGGAATGACAGATAAAAGTTTGCAAACTGTTGTAGTTTGACCATTCTTTTACCAGATTGTACTAAATTTGGTCATGTGACAAAAATGCGTAGAGATTTCAGTGGGTTAGAGTATTACCAATAAGACTAAGCAATAGTGCACCTTAGATTTGAATCAAAAAAAGTAGTCTATTAGTATTTCCCAAGCATATAAAACAGGTTTTTAAACTTTAGGAATTAATTTTGCCTGTTGTCATAGTTCTATTGCTCTGTAGAGACACTAAGACCATGGAAATCTCATAAAACAAAGCACTTAATTGGGACTTACAGCCTTAGAGATTTAGTTCATTGTCATCATGGTGGGGAGTATGACCGTTTGCAGGCAGACCTGGTGCTGGTGAACAATCTGAGAGCTTTACATTCTAATCTTCAGGTAGCAGGAAGAGAGAGACACTGGGCCTGGGTTGAGCTTCTGAAACCTCAAAATGACACATGAACGCCAACAAGACCACACCTCCTTGTCCTTCTCAAGTAGTGCCTCTCCTTGATGACTAAACATTGAAATATATGAGCCTGTTGGAGCCATTCTTACTCATCCACACCTGCATGTCTGTAGACATTGCTGCTGAATAAACACTAAAAGGAAGCTGAGTTCACTTGTTCATTGGTGGTTCCTGAGAAATCTAAAGATTCCCAACATCTGCCTGTCATTCTAGTGTTCACTTCCTCCTCATCAAGACTTCCAGGCAGTCTTCCTTTTTTTAAACTCACCTCCTCTAATGGTATCTTCCTCCCAAAACTAAACACAAAGAGTTTGTAATTCCCTATCAATCAAACAAGAGAAGGAAGTATCTTGACTGACTGAATGGTAAGGATTAGGCAGGCTAGGAAATGCATGAGGGAGATGGGATCCTTCTGAGATCAAAAGGCATTTCTTTTATTGAATGTGGAGGGTACATTTTAAAACTACTACCAACACGGCTACATATTCCTTTTCCAGGCTCTATAATTCAAGTGTTTCTCTGAATACTGTATCCTCCAACTCATTACTGTTCTGCTTAACATGAGTGATAAGGATCCCAAACACATCAGAGTGACTCAAGACGCCCTCAGCATAGATGGTAGACACATAATGTTGACACTTGTAAGCTAAGCCATACAGGCCATTACTCAAATCTTACATGTTTATTTCAAGCATTCCTCCACATCCAATTTAGAATAATCTAAATACAGAGGGGAAAATGTTCATCTTCCAATAAAGGAAATGTCTCTATCTTGATCACATAAGGTTCCCCCATCTCCTTAGTATATCATCTAAAGGATGGTCATATAAAGAGAAGAATAAATATATGTTCTTTCTCCAGATTACAGGGTTGAAAATGATAGCAGAAAATCAGAGCAACTGTACATATAGGCTGAATCAAGTTGCCAGTGAATCCGTGAGAGTCCAGCTAGCTCAGGAGCGAGTTGTTTCTCTAACACCAGCCCCTGTGGCTGGAAGTGTCAGGGGAAGGCTGCATAACTTCAGGTCAGTGATAGGGAGGGTAACTGTGGTTTGACAAAGGGTTAAACTAGAATGCTAACTGACCTCTTTCTCAGTTCTCTTGACAAAGAAATTTTTTTTTTTTACTCCTTATTGCTTTGATTTTCACCAATAGCAATGCACATAAAGAAAATGCTGGAAACAGAAGAAATGCAGAGGAAACTGAAGGCACAGCTCTTGATGATTAGTTAGTTTGGGTAATAATCATTTTGTTATATACTGCAGTGTAGTTCTCAAGATTTCTAATACATTGATAATCCTTGATAAATACTTTTGTAATTAAAAATAAACTAATTCGCAAAACCCCTGATCAGATAGGTGACAAGTACATATGAAAGTATTGATTAATCCTTAGACAGGTAGATATGAAAGGGCAGTTCTCATTGTTTCCAGACATATTTATTCTTCACTATGTGTATATACACATGTGTGAGTGTGTGTGTGTAAAGTGAAATACCACTTAAACGTCTTATTTAATTAGATTCCAGAATCCATACTTAAGTTTACATTGTTCTCCTGTGCTGTTTTGAAGTAATTCGTTTGATTATTAACTCACTAGTGAGAACCTTCTATTACTACTAACGAAATAAAAATTTAAGTTCAATTCACCAAATCCCTGAGGGTTTTTTAATTAAAAAACAAAACTGAGATGAAATTTATGAAGGATTTTTTTTTTTAAGCAAACAATTGGGGGCTGGAGAGATGGCTCAGCAGTTGGGAACACTGGCTGCTCTTCTTGAGATCCTGAGTTCAATTCCCAGCAACCACATGGCAGCGCACTACCATCTTTTAATGGGATATGATGCCCTCTTCTGGCATGCAGGCATACGTGCAGGCATACATGTAGACAGCGCACTCATATATAAGTAAAAATGAATGAATGAATGAAAACAAATTACTTTTAAGGGGCAAACAATGTAGTGTCTATTATATATTTCTCATGCTGTGCATCTAACACCTTTATCAGCTTCCAGAACGTTTTCTTTGCTCCTGAAGACAACCTCATTAAGAATGAATTCCCCATTAGTCTTTCAGCAGCCCTTAGCAGCAGTCAATTTGCTTTTTGTCTCCATGGATTTAACCTATTTGGGAACCTCATAATGTGTGATCCTAAGTATCTTACTTCTTCACTTAACCTATTTTTATCCATAGAGCATTATTATCCTTCATTCTTTCTTATGTGGCTGCATCCTATGTTTTACTTAGGCATTCATCTATGATGGACTCTTGGGTACTGTTGTAACAGTTTATATGTAAACTTTTATTTGAATACTTGACGCACTACTCGGTCACATGATAATTCTGTTTATAGAAACTAGCACACTATCTCCACAGCTGAACATCTATCTTTTTTCCATACTGGCAGAATAGAGGAGTTTTAATTCCTCTACAGGTGTGTTTTTGATTTCCTAATGATTTGTGAAATGGTATGTTACCCTGTTTATCACACTGTAATGAGTCAAAGTTCAATAAATGCTATTACCTATTTGCAGTGTCCCTCATGTTTAGGGACTTGGACCTGACTAGGGTGTTGAGGGAATGAAGAAAAGGGAGACAGACAGATGGACACATGGAGAGAATCTGGAATCAGGTGATCTGAGCTCTTGGCTGGAGTGATCTCAGCACTCTGGAAACTCAGGATGTTTGTTATATAGAAGACGAGAACCAGGGTATTTCATGCAGTTGAAAATGGAGGTGGGGTTATTACATACAGATATAATAAGGTGGTAGAGTTTATGGTACACAGCTGTATCAAGCAGACAGATTTAGCTTGTTAAAGCAGTCTCTGTAGGAGAACAATGGGGGGAAAACACTGGTGGGCATTTTCTGCACACAGTATCAATATCCACACATAGACCACAAGGGAAAGTTTGCCCTTTTCCTGTGAAGTGAGGATTCTTTGTCATTCTTCCATGGGTCTGAGGCTCTGGGATTCTTGACATGGCCAGATTATGTCAACAACACATTCTAAGCTTCCTCCATTCCTTGTATCTGTTCTCTTGTAAAATTGCAGCCATAAACATGAAGGAAATTGCTTTGTATTTTATAGAATGTGGCCTTGAAAATACTGAAGGACTTTCAGGACTAGGTCAATTTTATATACGATTAGCTAGGCAGTTTCTGCACTTGGGCTGAGAATAAAGCTCATCTGGTAAAGTGCTTGACATACACGAATGAGAACAGAGTTGGTCAAAACTAGTGGTGCACAATTTAATCCCAAGGTGGAATGGCACCCATGATTTTCCTCTGTCTTCCACATATGCATGTGTAAGGACATGCGCGCGCACACACACACACTCGTGCGCGAGTGTGCACGTTAGCACATGTTCATATACACCTGCACACGCATGTGCACACATAAATCCTGCAGTTTGTCATTCTGCTTTGCTTTGGTACATGTCTTTAAAAAAAAAACTCTGTCTCAAGAATACTAATATAATATAGTTCAAGCTTTAACCATGTACATCTAATCACATTTTTTAAGAAATGAATATTTTTATATTGAAAACTGTTTTACTTGCTCTGTATCAAATATAAACAGTATTCTATATGGTCTGAGTATGAATATGCTTTTCAGGGTTTGAAGAATACATGTCCTAGTTGCCTTTCCATTTGCTGGTCTGACTTACAACTCCAGGAAGGTCATTGAAGCATCTAGTCATATCCACAGTCTGGAGCAGAGAGCGATTGCAACTGCCTAGCTCAGTTCCACCCTGATATAGTGTGGGACCCAAACCCAGAGAATGGTACCACACACTATAGACTGGCTCTACTAAAATCAGATTACATAATTAAAATTCCTCACCAGTGTGGCCACAGTTCTGTCTCAGACTGTCTCTCATCAAGAATCTCTTCTCAACTCTAGATCATATTAAGTTGACAGTTAAAACTGAACATTATGCATGTATATTTGGATATAGTGTGGATAGATCATCAGTAGCAGTCTTTTGTGATTCTATGACTTTCAGAGAAAATTATACATGAGCCTTTGTATCTATCTATTCAAGTATACTCCATAAGTATATTCTGGGACTCATTTCTCATCAGACTAAATTTATTAAGATGCTCATGTGTGTGTGTACATATATGTATATGTATGTCTATGCAGTAGTGTAAGTGAACTTTAAATGCAGACTTCATAAGAGTAATTAGTAATTAATGGATGATCAAAATAGAACCATGTAATTCAAGAGGTTGAAGAATGAGACATAATCCTCCACTTGATTACATAGTAGAGAGCATCCAGATAGCAACTGTCAGGTGAAGGAATTGTGAATAGATAGCAAGGTTCCTTAGTCTAGGTAAGCTAAGTGTGCACATACAATAGCAGGTGATCTGAAAAGAGAAAGTAAACAAAGGGAAATGGGCAGCATGGGCTGTGAGGAAAGCAGCTCAAGATACCTGCAGCCCAGTGTGTTTTAAGGCTTGCCTTACCAGTAGCTTTGCCAACACACTTCATATATATTCCTTCCTCATCCTTTCCTCTTACAGGTTCTTCTAGATGTTGAACATCTGGGAACTTTAATTTGAAAGTGCTGTCATTCTAATAGATTGAGTCCCTTTCCCAACTGCCTTTTTGTTTATTTGACCATTTCTATTTTCTTTTTGTTTTGTTTTATTTCTGAGACAGGGTTTCTCTGTGTAGCCCTGGCTGTCCTGGCACTCCCTCTGTACACCAAGCTGGCTTTGAATTCACAGAGATCTACCTGCCTCTGCCTCCCAAGTGCTGAGATTAAAGGTGTGCCACCACCGCCCAGCTGACCATTTCTATTTTCTGTTGATCCAACAAAGACAGTTACCTCTTATCTCTCCACCGTGAGACCTCATACTGTTTCATGTCCAATATTACTAGATGGATGGGTACATGGATGGACAGTTTGGGTTTTTTTTAACTTTCTATTTTAGGAGATTTTACTTAGGATAGCAAGTTTAAATTTCTTTTAGGTAAATGAGGAGTAACTACCACATACTGCATTAATCAGCCATACAAGATTCTGTTGCTGACCTAGTTAGGATTTTGTTAAACTGTCTGGCTTCAAGGGAACGGTGTAGCATCTTCCTTTTCCTCAGTGGGAGTTACATGTACCTCTTGCACCCTAATTAGGGCACAGCTATTTGCCAAGCTTGTAAATGTTCTCACTTACTGAAAAATGAGTCTTCTTTCTGCCTTTTAAGCCTTTCTCTCCCATTAATTTTTCACAAATCTTGGTATCAGTTTATTGCTTTTCTTAGTATATAATCTTACTTAGAATCTTGATATAGCACAAAATTAGTATTTAGTTGCCAGTCTGTGAATAAGTCACTGTTGGCAAAAAGGTTTTGACCCTCAAACCTTTTAAAACTTTTGTAACAAAACACAGCTTTCTAGCAGCTTGAAGAAAGAGATTAATAGGGATTAAAAGGAAGCCTCAAACTATTTTATGGGTTTAGGGTTTCCTTTATTCCTCAACTTTTCCTAATGCCATATATTTAAGTTGTCAAGATGCATACTGTAGTTGAGAGGATAATGTCTTCCTGTGGGTAGCATGAGCACATAGTTAGTGTTCAGACCTCAATGAGATCAGAGTTCACAGATTACATGCTAGAGTACCAGCATGACAGGAAGGACAGTCACTCTT
Source organism: Bramus lutescens (assembly GCA_001685075.1). Lineage (NCBI taxonomy): Eukaryota > Metazoa > Chordata > Mammalia > Rodentia > Cricetidae > Bramus > Bramus lutescens. The sequence goes on from LOEQ01001251.1 coordinate 98,683, forward strand.
GACACTAATGCCAGTTATACATGCAAGCTTACCGCTGCTCTTTACCATGCATAGCGTTAATATCATTAGCTTCAGTTTATCTTAAACTTAATTTAAGACGTAATAGAAATTAATTTTTCAAAAGAAGTTAATTTCTATAACATAGGCAGAAATAACCACTTTTAGGTTAAAAAATAATTCAAACTTTTCAGCAATAATCATTTAAGGAATTTTTTGAAATAAGGTGAAAATGCTTTTATTTTCAATAATCCTATTTGACTCCCTTTCTTGACTGCCTTTTTGTTCATTTGACCATTTCTGTTTGCTGTTGTCTCAAGTTCTGCTCTTGACCACTTACAGCCGCGTGCTACAGAGTGACAGGGTGATTGATGGCTGTTACATACGTGCTTACTCTGAAACTTTTCACTGCTACCTTTGCCAAAGATAAATTTAGTTCTTAAACATCAGTTTTGTGTCGCACGACTGCTCATCCTCTCTAACTTGCTGACTGCTTTACTGGGGCAGTTTATAAGCTGGTATTTCCTACCATGACTTATTTTTACTATACGGGAGTTCCGTGTAGAGGGTAGGGATTAGACTCTAACCTTTGTTTCCGTTTCTCTAGAACTGTCAAGTAACCCACCTCTGGCCACCATCCTTATTCCTCCCCACGCTCGAATTCAAGCAGCTGCTTCCACCCCTACGAACGCCACTGCAGCCTCAGGTGAGTATAGTGGTCTGTTTTGTTCTCACACACTGATTTTTAAAAAGGACACGGTTGTCTCCATTTCCTGTGGTAAGTATGAACATTTAATTCCCCTTACTTATCTAAACAAATCAGTCACATGAGTGAAAGAGAATAAAATACTGTTTTCCACCTAAAACATTCCAAAGAAGCATCCCACAAGCAGTGTGAACACATACATAATGCATTTTACATATAAGGTACATCCTGATTTCTTAGTGTAAGATGTTTAAAGGAGAAAACAGGTTTTATAAATGGAGCTTTGTGGGGAATGCTCCACTTTAGTTCTAACTTCTGGATATAAATTATATTAACACCCTAAATAGGCAGGTTTTAAGAAGTATGAATGTAAGTTAATATAATCTTAAATCATTGAAGGAGCTAAAAGTACATTGAATATGCATTTAATTTTACATCAGAATGTGATTAAACTATCACCTTCCTCACTTCCCCCACCCTACCTCAGAAAAACAAACCAGAACTCATAGAGATCCCCAAGTTATAGCTAGATCATAGAATGTATTTCTGGTTCCTGAGCCAGCTAGCTTGGAACTTGGGAAACATTAATACACCAAGTGTCAGGAGCTACTTTTTGCCACATTATCAATTACGTAGAACTGAAACATTTGGCTTTGAGGCCATTTCTTCATCAGAAGATAAGATATTTTGTTTGCTGACAAGTCTGTGATAAGTAGTTAGCTTTCAGCTCTTAGGAAAGGTCAGGCTTCACCTTCTCTGAAAGAGTTCTGTTTCTATCCAATGTAAATCTTTAAAGATTAAGCATTCCATTCTACTCTGGCCTACCTTCCAGGAAAAGTATGTTTGCTAATTCCTTCAGCTTGTGGAACTGAACTTCATACTTTTATGAGTATGTCAATCACTCAGACTGCAAACTGAATAGCAATGCTCTCCTAGAGTAATGTTGAAATCGTGTTCTGCCAAAATGTGGTTTAAAATTTTTTAGTGTAAAAATACAATTTTAGCAGGTCATGGTAGTGCATTCTAAAATCTCAGCACTCCTGAGGCAGAGGCAGGCAGCTCTCTGAGATTTGAAGCCAACCTTACCTACATTGCAAGTTTTAGGCCAGCCAAAGCTATATAGTGAGACTCTTTCTCAAATAGAAAAGAAACACAGTGGTGTTTTGTTTTTTGGTTTATTTTTTAGTGCTGTTGCCTGATTGTTTAAAACAAAGACAGAGTGGTTAACTGAACTATCAATAAACTTACTGCTTCACTACCACATGTATCAGGTTGGCCATTGACCATGTGGAGTAATAAACCCAAGCTCTATGCTGATGTATCCTACTCACTGAGCTTGTGTCCGGGAGGTTGAGTAGAGCTGCTTTAAACCAAACATGTCTAATCTGTACCCTGAAGGCTACAGGCAATCCCAGGGTAAATAGCTAGGGTATGGCCCAGCACATTGATAGATAACAACTTTGTGTCATAGGTTGGACAGTCATGCTTTAGAATATATATGTAAAAAATGAGAATTATGGGCTAGAAAGATAGTTAAGCTTATAAAGGTACTTGCCACCAAGGCTGATGACCTCAGTTCAATTCTAGGAACTTCTAGGTAGAAGGAAAGAACTGCCTCATATGGGCTTTCCTCTGACATCAACACCATGACATAAATGTGAACACACAAATACAAATAAATGATAACTAGTAGAGAGTAGAAATTTTTAAATAATTTTTTAAAGATTTATTTATTTTTTGTGAGTGTTTTTGCTTGCATGTAGGTCTGTATACCATGTGTATGCCTGGTACCCAAAGGCCAGAAGAAGATATTGGATCCCTTGTAACTAGAGTTATGAATGGTTGTGAGTTGCCATGTGGATGCTAGGAATGGAACCCAGGTCCTCTTCAAGAATAAGTGCCCTTATCCACTGAGCCATCTCTCCCGCTTCTAAAGTAATTTTCTTAATGTGAGATACTGAAATAATTAAGGATGTTTGTAACTCAGGCTGTGGAATATACTGTATTCTTAGAAAGGACCCTGTTGTAACCTGGTCATAGTGTTTTGGTACAGGTTATAATAATTTGCAAAATATATTGCAGTATTATACGTGGTTTTTATAACTGTAAAAGAGAACTGAAAAACTGGCATTGGATTGTGACCCTGAGAGTTTATGGCCAAGCTGAAGTAACTTAGAACATGAAGAACTTCGTAGAAGAACAGTTACTAAAGTCAGTGCATGTGTGGTCGCCAGAGAGGATGGCATGTATTTCTCTGAGCACCCTTCTGGTAAAGTCAACATTACCAGTGGTTAAGAATTTCCGTTATTGGTTAGACAAGAAGCTCATTGGTTTAGGAGTGTTTCTGGCACTGCACTCTCTCCATGTAGGCCTCAGACTTGGTACTGATAAAAATGACAGTCAATGAAGATTTCATCATTTGCAGATAGTAAGTGTATTTATTTCTCATGGACACTTTCTTTAAGCCTTTCTCGTGTAAGCCAACTGTTTGACACCACAAAGAATAGAATTTTCTAGGGGCCAAATGAAGGTCAAATAAGTATGCCTCAACACTGATGTCCACAACAGATTAACTGTATGACCGTAAATAGCTGCTTCTATTAGTTATAGGTGTATGGCAGTGGGAGTGACAGTCTTTAATGACCTTAAAAATACATGGCCTCTGTTTTTCTTGCTTCAGGCTCCATATCCATAAAGCAGCAGGGATAGGATTTTGAGAAGAGACATACATACTCATATGCATGACCCTGTGGCCTCTCAGTAGGCCCTTGGTGAAAGGAAAATGCCATTACTAATTCTATTATTATTTCTGCAAACTAAGACAAATCCAGTAATGGTTTTAAAAGCGCTGGACATGGTGGCTCACACTGGTATTACTAGCAGTTGACAGGCTGAAGCAGAAGGGTTGACATGAGTTCAAGGCCATAATGGGCTACATGAGTGAGTACCATGCCACCAGGACTTAAAAGCAAGACTTTATCTCACAACGAAGCAATACAGCATCACATACATGGAAGGCAAAGTCTATCTCGTCTCGGATAAGTGGGAGTCCATCTCTACACAGAGACATAGCAAAAGAATGCCTTTAGGCATACACAAAGCTCTCCTCAGAAACCATTTCTGAGTCTGCTTCATACTTCAAAGAAATAAACATTTAAGCTGCAAAGCTCTAGGCTTGGATATCTGAACCTAAAAGTATTGTAAATATTAAATTTTCAACGTCAGAATTTCTAATCATCCTTCTAAACCATATCACCTAAATAAACCCTAGCATGTCCTGGGTTTAATGAGTTAGAATTTGAACCTCTACATTATTATAATAGTTGGCCTTCCTGATTTAAGTCACTGTAATAGAAACTCTGTATCAAAAATAATTATCAATTTTGAGGCTGAGTCACTTTTAGTTTATAATGAAACCATATCACCAAGAAGCAGATACCTGTCTTCAGCAGCCCAGGGATGTGCCTGTCAGTCATCTAAAAAGGTTTAGGTACAAAAATGAATTCAGAACTTGGGCATAACCCTGAATTACCATCTGACCTATAAAGTATTATTTCTCCTCCTGCTCTACACAGTGCAAGTGTGTGGTCCAGAGCAAAGCTGCCGGTCCCTTGGGTGATTGCCTCAGAAGTGTCCATGTTTGTAGCTGTCTAGAGAAAGGATTGGGATGTTCTGGCTTTCTTTTTGGCCTGGAAGCAAAGCTCAGTCCTAAGTAAGTGGGACAGAAGTAGAAAAGTGAGACAGATTGACAAAAGATGTCGTTAACCACAATTATGCTGGCTGTCATGAGATAAGCTTTGGACTAATGGCCAGAATTACTAAGTGGCTTCCAGATGCCTAGATGTCGATGAATTCTTTCTGTCGCTGCTTCTGGGAAAGCAAAGAAAATAAATCTTTACATATTTGGATAGAGTCCTAAAGTCCTTTTGGTGTTACTCTGGGGACATATAGTTAGTTCTTACTGTTTGGTCTCTCCATAAACTTTGACTATTAAATTTTGTGGTCACAATTTCTCACCCTTCTTGAAAATTGCAAGGATAGTGTGTCTATTACATTAAATGTTTTACTTTTTCCTTCTGTTGTGTTCAGTGTTCAGGTAGCCACTGTAGGCACAGTGACTAAAAATACATTGGAAAATATTAGAATATACAACCATCAAAGTTCAAATTTAAAAATCACTAATCCCAGTTTAGGGCTTTAGCTTCCTAATATATCTAGTAGAAGAAGAAAATGCCACTACATATAGAGACAGGAATAACATGTAACAACAAAGGCTATCATAACAGATTTTGATATGTATGATAGACAGGACAACAACGTTCTGGACGGCAAACAGCAGAAAATGGTTTGAATTCATTGTGGAATCTATTCTTATGAAGATTGAACAGTTGTAGAAATATTGTGGGGGCACTTGTAAATCTTTAAAATCATGTTGGTGACAATGCTAAATTGTAAAGAAGGGATATATGTATGTGTGTGTACGTATGTGTGTATGTGTGTATATATATGTTATGTATAACTTAATAAAACATATATATATATAAAGTTAGAGTGTCAGTGTTGAAATTCCTTCCCAAAAAACCATTTTAGTGTTGCATTTATGTTTTAGTTTCAGCAGTAAGCAGTACTTTTACCATTAAATGCTTCAGTATCTTGGAGCATTATAGTTGAGCGTGGCTCTAAATGACTTAAGAATCTACTGAAAATATATAGAGAGAATTCTCTGTGAATTTCTTCCAGGGTTATGTGTGTGTTAGATTTTCTCAGCACCTTCAGATTGTCTCAGTCACTGTCTGGAAACCTTTTATCTGGACCATTGACTCACACACAAACTTCTTCAGAGATCATTTTGATTGAATATCAAATGATCTGAATGTAAGGGATATTAGGATATTTTAAGTAGAGCAACTTTTCTCTGTCCAATGAGGATGTTAGTCTAATGAATACAGATGATTTCAACTCTAAAGCCTAGATCTCAGTCTCTTCATTGTGTACTGAGCAGAGATAATCTATCTCACGATTATTCCAGTAACAGAACCCACTACTGCCAACAAAGTCAGCACATTCCATTTTTGCATCACCCATTATCAAGTTGACCCCACACACACCCTAAAAGTGATTTCTATGTGGATCACTTTGGTAATCCATGTAGGATTATGCTCAACCAACCAAACTCTTAAGAGTAGCTCTCAGTCCTGACAAAGATGTTCAGTTGTAGAATGGGAGTGTTCTACAGTGTCAAGGCATTTGGTTTTCTATAACTTGTATATCACTTGCACATTTTTTTTTCTCATTTGCTTCTATCTAAACAAACCAAGTATACCAAAGGGAACAAGACAAGGTCTAGAGATTTGTCTTTACCGCAGTTACTGATAATATGAGAAACTAGGCAGGTCTTGTTTGGGAGAGTTCGAGTCAGTGAAGTTTGTAGTGTCTTCAATATTTATTAAATGAATTGTGGAATCGATTTTAGAATTTTTTCTTGTACTGTGGATTCTGAATTAGAAGACATTTAACATGTGTGTTTTGCCCTTTCTTCGGGTTGCATTTGTTTATTGGGATTCCTATTTTCCTTTCCTGGCTGAAAATCTTTTTT
>LOEQ01001251.1:109403-128348 GCA_001685075.1 Bramus lutescens
GCATCCTTCTGAGCAGAAGCACGGAGTCCCTGGCACAGGGATTCTGCATAAGCCATAACAGATAAGGAAGAAAGGAAAAGAAAGACAAGCCAAATAAAGTGTGGCTGTGAACTCATTGATCAAGGAGAAGGCTTAGCCAGACAGCATTAGTCTGCCGACTCGCCAAGAAACCGCTGGGGGCATTGCTCTGGGAAGCTCTCACCCCTCACCTGACAACTCCCACCTTAGAGACATTCTGTCACGCAGGTGCCGGCGTAGGCGTGGCAGAAAGTCACTGAGAGGTCAAGACCAACCTGTACAACTTGGGCTGAGAATAAAGTACTATCTCAAAAAAAATACAGCCAAACCAAAAAATGGCTTGAGGCTGGGGAGATGTCTCAGTGGTTAAGTACTTAGTGTCCAAGCAAGCAAGCAAGCAAGCAAGCAGGCATGCCAGAGATTGGATCCCCAAATCCATGTGAACACCTTGTGGGTGTGGCTGCCAACCAACCATCTCTTGAGGGTGGAGATAGAGCCCTAGAGCAAGCTGGCTAGGAGACTTCTGAAAGAAGTGAGCTCTGGGTTTGATTGAGAGAGCCTGCCCACAGAAGGTGAAAGAGCAATAAAAGAATATCCAGCATCAGCCTCACCTACACAGTGTTATGCATACATGTACATGTGAGCGCACATGAAAAGAAACAATCAGAAAAGTAGTTTTAATTCTTACAGTAATTTTTTCATGGGATCTAGCATAAAAACTCTGGAACTACATACCCTTCTCAGAAAACAATTTTTTAAGAAAACAGTAGAGGAGGAAGCAGTTTATCTGGTATCACCTTTGTCTTACCTAGCTATGACAGTCTATGCAGAGGGGCTTGGTCACTGATGCTTTCCTAGGCTTCTGGGTACAAACCTTAGTGGCATTTTAAGTTCTTCAACATGTTGGTGTATTCGCTGTTTATAGCTCTGAGTTGCCATCCTGAACACTATCTAGCATTGCTTCTCTGGGTTAGGAACACGGAAGCCACCTGGTTGGGCAAGGGTCTCAATGGTGTGGTTAAGCTGTCTGTATATAACAGCTTCCAGTCTAGTGTTTCTGTGGATTCCTGAGTGGGTATCTTTGTCTCTATCTGTTATTCATACCTTTTCTTGGACTCTTTTCCTTCTATGTGTTTTGTCCTATTTTGATGTGTTAATTTTTGTTTTTTCTTATTTATGTTTATGTCATTTTATTATCCCTTAGAAGTCTGTTTGTTTTCCAATGAGAGACAGCAAGGGAGTGGATTTGGATGGGAGGGGATGTGGGAAGCAATTGGGATTAGTAGAGAGAGGGATAACCATAATCAGGATATATTATATGAGCAAAAAATAAATGTTTTTAATAAGAGGCATTTATCTAGGGTTGCAGTTATCTGGTGGCTTCCTGGGATCAGAAGATATACTTCCAGGCTGCATCTTTCATGTGGCTAACAAGCATGTGTTGACAGGAGTGCTAACCACCCTTTCTGTGGCCTCGTCATGGTGCCATAATTGGATCTTTTCAGCTGGGTTTCCTTACACCAAGTGGTGCAGTAGAGAGAGTAAGGTGGAAACCATGTGTCTTTTATATCCTAGCCTTAGAAATCACATGCCATTGTTTTTGCAGTATCTGGTTGGTCACACAGGTCAGTCTTGTTCAGTGTGGGAAAGGACTACATTAAGAGCATAGGTGCCAGGAGGCATGAATCCCTGGTGTCATTTTGGAGGATGCTACAGTGTGTTAGGATGATGTTCTATGGCTTCCTTCCTTTTCTCAGAACAATTTTTTTTCTGATCATGTAACTGGAAATGAGTTTACAGATTTTATCATTCAGTTTCCAGTTGTATGATCACATAAGAAGGTTTGTACATTTCATGGTGATCGTGTAAACAGTCTTTGAATTTACTCAAGGAAGGGGAGATTAGTTTGGATTAGGTCATACACTAATGGCCTATAGCTCATGAAAGGGCATCTGAAAACTGTTAGCTATATAGGACTTTGCCAAAGAGTAAGTTGCCATAAATGTGCAGTTTGCTGGTGTGGATAGGTATTTAGTGCACACTTTGGTTGGCATCAGCTGGCGCAGCTAGACCACATGGCCAGAGCTGTCACAGTGCGAGTTTATGTGAGGGTATAGTGAGTGCCTCTCAGGTCCTGGGCTTAATGATGGAGCATCAGTTCCTGGGATCTTGTGTGGAAAGTGGGGGGCGTGTGTGGTGTTTGGTGATGATTGTGCGTTTGCTGACAGTTGTGTAGAACACAGGAAATGCTACAAGAAGGATGCTTTGTGGGGACATTACAACTCTGAAGTAACTCTGGTTTTCCAGGGTTCTTCTGACAGTTTTTAATACAGCCTGTGCCTGAATCATAAAAATGAAGAAAGGCCTGGGGATCTGTTATCTAAAAAGGAATTCTTGTTGTATTATTGGTACACCAAATGTGGATGACTGAACAGTGAAACTCCCTTTCAACAGGTCATGTCATGAATGAAGCTTCATCCCTAGCAATCCACTGATGTCTGGGAAAGGCTCCGCGTGGCTTTGGAGAGTATGTTCTGGTTCACATGTCATCTGCCAGTGACTAAGATGTCCCCATGCCCTGGTAGTATGACTCTGAGGTCACCTTATTTATATTAAAGTAGAACTGAAAGCAGTCGGGAGTATTTTGAGGTAGAAGTTAATGAACTATAAAAGTATTCTCATGTTGCCTGACCCCCAGTGGGTTAAATGGATGTGGGGTAGATTATTTGGGGAACAGGAAAACGAAGAATTTAGGAAGGAAGGAAGGAAGTACAGTGGTTATGGAGTTGATAAACTGAACAACGTACCCTTAAATAGTAAAGTGTATTCTTGGATAACTTTACCAGATACATGTTGGAGCATGGCTCAGAATCTTTAGCTAGTTTCCCATCTGTGTATCTTCATTTGTTTTCGGGGAGCTAGACTCCAACCTGAGTACTGCTGGTCCCAGCTATAGCGAACACCTAGGCAGAAATGACTTCTGTTCCCCTGAGTCTGTAATGTATTAAATGTATTGTCTTCCCCACAAAAGTACCATCACTTAGCTCCAAACAGAAAGCAGCATATCAGCTAACAACTTTGGAAGGCCACAGCACTGTGTGCAGGTGGAGCAGTGTACTTGTGCTCTTTGTGGTATCATAACATCGCTCACGCTCTCTCGGGACTTTGGATTTGCAGATACTAATGCTGGAGACCGTGGACAGACCAATAATGCCGCTTCTGCATCAGCTTCCAACTCCACCTGAACAGCCCCAAGTAGCCAGCTGCGCAAGAAAAACCAGCAGTTACTTGAGTGTCACTCAGCAACACTGGTCACGTTTGGAAAGAAAATTAAAAAGAGGAAAAAACAAAACAAAAAACCCTGTTCATTTTAGTGTTCGATTTTTTTATTATTGTTGTTCTTATTTAACCTTGTAAAATATCTATAAATACAAACCAGTTTCATTGTATTCTCACTTTTCAGGAGATCCAAGGGGTGGGAGGGCTGGGGTGGGGGGAGGAGCGGAGCACTAGAACACACAATCTCTCCCATGACAATCTTTTCTTTTTTTAAATCAGACGTCTGCTATTGTATACCTTAAAGCCAGACAGACACCTGCCTCATGCCCCCACCACAACAGAAGAAAACTTGTTCTGTGCTGGTTTATTTTCTGAATTTGTTTTCTTTTAAAGTCTGGTGTAGGACTTTGATACAGTGCACAACTTGAAATTGGTTGGGAGCTTAGCAGGTGTACTCAACAGGGACTTAATGTCACTTGTAAAATGTATACATATCCTCGGGTATTTGAAGACTTGCCTTTGGCAGGTTGATGGCAGGTGTGACAGACCAAAAAGAGAGAGAGAGAGAGAGAGAAGAAATGTGTATTGTTCATATCCCAGGGAGGTCACTAAAGTCTGAAACTATAAGGGAAGATTTGTGATTGATTATTTAAGGTTTTTTTTGCTCTTGACCAGTGCATGTGTTGCAGATGCTGGCTTAGGCAGGCTGCAGGAAGAGCGACAGCTGCATGCCCTGGGGTAGATCTTGGTTCACCTGACCAAAGGCTGTCTGCATAACTTCATATTGTTTTGAGGTGGTTCCCTGAGATGAGATTGGAGATGGTGATGAGCCAGCAGCTCTGAGTGCATCAGAAGGCAAATGACAGGAAGGCAGCAGGCCAGGGGCAGATCTCACCACTGTGAATGAATTTGTCCAGAGTTTTCTAAAGTTATTTCCCTTAGAAAAATACACTTGAGAGAAGACATTGTAGCTAAATAAATGTGAACTGTAACAGTCTACTGCTTTATTTTTCATATTTTAATTGAAAATCAAGCTTGCAAGACTTTCTATGTTCTTACACATAGTTCTAATTTTAAATCCAAATCTAGACTGTATATTTAATTTCTGCTTTTTAACATCATGCTTTTTAAATTTATTTATTGATGCATGTCAGATAGGCCATTATGATTTTAAGTGGTAGGCATATTAAAAACCACACACCAAAATAATAAAGTCACCTGTACCTTTATAGGAAAACTGATTATATCAATGTGTGTATATGTGTTATATATACATATATTCAATACTGTATTTTCTTTTTGTCTACAATATCAAAATTGACTGACTGAATCATGAGAAGAATGTTCCCCCAATCATTAAGAGTTTTGTTTTAGTTTTCTTTGTTTATCAATGAATGGTGTAAGAATCAGTCTCTTGTTATTTGAAGACAAAGCAATATTCCTTGGAAAGCAAGGAAGATTGAAGGATTACGTTTGAGTGAGGAACAGAATTCATAACTAGTTTGTTGATCCTTTTAAGGTTGGTATCTTTGTGGGCCTTATATACTCTAAAATGAACCTTGGTGCTTATGGGCCATTACTTGACCTATGAATCTTTAAGGCACAATCAGTTACCTTTCACATTTAAAGATCACTTGAGTGATGGCCACCTTTCCTTCCTCCCTCTCCTTCCCCAGTGTCTGCTAAGGTCAGCAAATGAGGAGGCCTACAGAGCCCTTGGCTGTATGTGGCCTCCTTTACCCTCATTACCACCTTCAGTCATTGGGGTGGGGTCCTGCCCTCCAGGTGGGTGGAAAGAGGGGTCTCTTGGCAGCCCTTGTCCAGGCCCTAGCACCCTGTCATGCCTCTTCGACCGTGTGTGTAACTCTCCAAGAGAGTTGCGCTGCCTGCCAAAATAAATCGATAGTAGAAAGACAGCAGCGAGCCATCTGACTTTTCACTCACTGTGCTGCTAAGCTCTTTGGGCCACAAAAGGGGTTTCTCAAACCTCTGCTTCTATCAAAGTTCACAAGAAAGGAAGCATGCTTAGTCAAACCAAATCAAACAAATAGGCTTTTAATTTCTGTGAAGTGCTTCCAAGAGATAGAGTTTGAAAGAATTCTGAAATCAAAGTATTTGACAGCATAGTTCCTTGAAGGGGTGACTTGGAAGGCCATTTTCAGAAAGAATTTGTAAAGAATCTGAATAAGTGGTTCTGTGGCCTAAGAGGGGAACCTGCTTTCAGATAAAACTGCCCAGCCAGACACAGACACTACTCTGGACTTGGTGTACTTGCTAGAGTCCATAAAAATCAGTGCTTGTTTTTAGCAAATACTCCCCACTGCCCAGATGGGGTAAGAGAAGAGCAAGGTTAGGTGCTTTTCTCGAACCTGTGTGCGTGCGTGCGTGTGTGTTTCTGTGTGTATATGTGTGTGTGTGTGTGTGCGTGTGTGTGTGGGCTGAGGTGCACGACTTTTCCTTCTCAAGGATCATGGCAGGATCACAGAACTTATACAAGTGAGATCCAGGTGTCTGAATATCTTTTTGTAAATAATAATAATTAAAAGCTCCTCACCAAATTCAAGCTTGTATATTATATTTTCTTTCAATGTTTTTAAATTTAAGTTTTATTGTTTTGTATGTAAATATGTGGACCCAGGAACTGTTATTAACGAGCAAAAAGTTACTGTTCAGGGCAGTGATTCTGTTTAATAACCAGACAAAAATGTAGACGAGCTTTTTAAAGCCATATAGTTTTGACTCTGTACAGTAGGTACCGGCCTGTATTATTGTAACAATAACTCTAGCAATGTATAGTGTATCTATATAGTTTGGAGTGCCTTCGCTTCCATGTATTTGTTTTTTTTTGTTTTGTTTTTTAATTGACTTCCTTTATCCATGTGTCCCTGTCAGTCCCCTTTCCGTCTGAAGTTACAACATTACAGCACCTTTGCCCCCTCCACAGTTTGAGTGGGGGAGAGGAAACTATGTTTGAAATCTCATTTCATTGTAGCCTTGCCTTTTTTTGGTTCTGGGTGTGTCTGTCTCCTCCTCAGTAACAGTGACCGGTTTCATTTCGCACTTAGTCCATGCAGGGACTTGGTAGAGCACAGGGAGTCCTAGAGCTGGAAGATGTCCGATCGATTGGGTTTTGCTCATCTTTTCCCCAAGCCCTAACGCGGGCCTTGCAGCAATTCTGGGAAGATCCCACGCTCACTCTGCCCCCACCTACTGCCCTCCCAACCGAGAGAAAGAAACATCGGTTTTGTTTGATTTTTAAAAAGAAGTCACGCTGTCTTGGTGGCATCTGGTTTTTGATACGCCAGTGGTCTGGGTGCCCTGGTTATGTTGTTCGCAGCTGCTGTACTATGTGCTGTGCTGGTGAGGACTGTCAAGTGGACTCTGAACCCATTCCTCCCTCCTGCCATCTTGTTGGGTGAAGCATTATTTTAATTTCTTTTTTGAAAATCAGTTTCCTAACTGTGCCTAATATGGCCTTTTGAAAGAAAAAAAAAATTTCATTTTGCCACCAACTGCTTTGTATGTAGAAGAAGGAAAACAAAAAACAAAAAAGCCACTACCAAACCAAAGGTTGCTATTTTTGAGACATCGTGTGTTTATTGCACATGGCAGAAGACTGCACCTTCTTTCCCATAACATTGTGTTGTTTTTTACTTAAGTCTTTAATTCTTTTAGATCCATTTATTGGGTTTGTGTTTTAGCAAAGTGTATCTACCTGGTCATCCTGTCCACACCAATACAGAGGTCCTGAGAGGACTGTTCTCTATCCCTGTGGATGTAAAGACACTGGCAATTCTGTTACATTTCCCTTCCCTTTTAAGGGTTTTAACTTTGGAATCTTCCAAAGAAAGTTTGGCCAGTGCCAGATCTCCCAGAGTTGGGGGTTTTGTTTTTGTTTCTTTGTTTTAAATCAAAATTGTGTCTGGTTCCTATTGACACTACCGATTGTTCTCATCACAGAGATGAACACATTTCTCCCCTGTATGCAAAGTGAGCATCCTTTATGGTGAAACCTGTCTTTTCTGGTAAAAACTGAAGCCACTGAAAATAAAGAAACAGCTAGACGCACAGGAGAGTCCCAGACTGAGGTCTCCTTGGAGAGTCTTCGGAAGCGATCCCTGAGGTCTGGGGCCTTTTTGCGGGGCTATGCCATTTTATTCAAGCTTGTTGTTCCATTGTGTATCTCCACAATACAAACAAAATGACAGCCAGTACATAAGGGGTTAGCTTGACAAAGTAGACTACCTTGTGTTAATTTTTAATTTTTTTTCTTACTATATCTGTCTTCAGGCAGATACAGATAGTTGTGTGGAAATGTGCTTGCCTGTAATATTTGCATTTATAAATGTGTTGCCGATGATCACTTGGGCCTGTACACATACCAATTAGTGTGACCACTTCCATCTTAAAAACAAATCTAAAAATTTATTATTATTATAATATATATATAAAGGACTGTGGGTTGTATACAAACTATTGCAAACACTTGTGCAAATCTGTCTTGATATAAAGGAAAAGCAAACGCTGTATAACATTACTACTTGAATGCCTCTGTGACTGAATGTTTTTTTTTTCATTTTAATTATAAACTTTTTTGTGGAAAGTATGCTCAATGTTTTTTTCCCTTCCCCCATTCCCTTGTAAATACATTTCGTTCTATGTGACTTGGTTTGGAAATAGTTAACTGGTACTGTAATTTGCATTAAATAAAATGTAGGTTAGCCTGGAAATGAAATTAAAATTCACAAGTGTGTGGTCTTTATTTCAGTGCCCACCCCTCTTTCTTTACTCTGCCTACTTTGCCATTGCAACATATAGTCACGCCACCATCTCCTCTCCTCTAACTGGGGAAACACAAATCTTTGTTATGAACACACAACTCTCATTCTTTGAAATGACCTTGATCTGATGTATAGACAGGAGGGGCAGCTTCTGGCCTGGACTTAATGTAGAGGACGTTCTGCAGACACTGTTATGGAAAGAAAATGTCCCTGAAAGGGACAGTGGTAAAAACGTGTGTAAGCTGCTGTCTTTGGTTACTGTGTCCATGGTTTGGTGTGACTGTATTTTCTTTTCACTTCCGTCTTATTAGTAATGGTCTTTGGGAGTCTCTGTAAAACATGAATGCCATGGACAGTGGGTCTGTCACCCATATAACCAACACGTGTTTGAGTCTGCTCATTTCCAGTACTGGATAATGTATGTTAACATGTTATGTTTCTTAGTGCAAACAAAAACACCCTTTTTTTTTAGGGCTGGCTCGTTGTCAGGCCTAAAGGTTAGATATAAGGTCATGTGACTGCTGCTTCAATAAAGACAAATTTATATTCGATTGAGTGTGGTCTTTTATTTAGTGGGCTAGTTCTATTAATATTTTTAGAAGGAACTCACTTGGTGCCACCTGTCTATAATTTCAGCACTGGCAGAAGTGGGGAATGGGGCTGGGTCAGCAGTGGGGTGGTTTCCATCATTTTGGGGTCCTACCGTGGCCATTTGGGTTGGGACTATAGGACCTGAAAGGTTCTTTATTCCTGAGTCCTTCCAGGCATAGTGCTGAATCATAGGACAGCAGCAGGGCTAGTCTTTCCGAGCACTTTGCACTGTTAGAGAGCTGTGGTTGTGGGAAGAAAAGCAACCTGGTGAATTGAAACTGCTCTGCTGACTGGTGAGCTACCGGGAGCTGGGGTTGCCAGTTAATGGTGGCTTAGGGGTAGGTTGGTTGGTTTTTAAGTCTCTTTTCTTCCCAGAAAGCAAGGGTCACTCCTGGGCCTCCCGCATGAAGATTTGTCACTCATGTCAAGACAGTGGCTGCTGAGTGATCCTTGCGTGATGGGAGAGCCAGAGATCTACAGTGGCTCACAGACCTTTTCTCCTGCACTTTGGAAATCGACCAGTCCCCTCTTGAGTGGGAAACCAGAAAAAGAGCTGTTGACACCAAGATGCCTAGAAACCAATACTTGCTTCTACTTGTTCAAAAGCTCAGGGAGGGGGCCAAAGAGGAAACCAGATGTTGGAGAGCAGGAAGGTTGGATGGATCTCTGAATCTTAAAACTTAGCCATGGTGCTAAGAGGATGTATAACCTGTCTGCACTCTTTTGTGCTGTCAACCATGGATCATACACATTCTTGGAATGTGTTTACTGTCTGTGATTCCTGTGCCCTTACCAGTTTAGTGTTCGGGGCACTGCCTGGGTGTTTTTAAATCAGCTAGGATAGAGAGTGTATTCTGTATTACATCTTAATCTTGACCTCACTTCTCCGACCCCACCCACATCTAACTACTGTCAGGCTTTTGAATGAGTAGCATCAAAGGTAACTTCCCAGAGGAAGGAGAGATGCATGTGTGGTTTATGAATATAGTTGAATAGAATTTAGACTTCCAAATGAGAAATGTATTGCTAGTTATAACCAAGTCTTTAGTTATCCCAAATTTCAAAGAGTGAAAGCTATATTCATGAGTTTGCTGCAAAGGGCTTCATGTTCTCCCAAACACAAATGCTTTCTTTAAGTCTTTGTGTAGAAATGGGGGTGGGGAGTGGTAGGGGATAAGCTTACTGCTTTGACTTGTGTACATCTGATGCCAGTACGGTTTGGCCTGTTTGTAAGATGGCTAGAGTCAAGTAATTACCTGTTTGTTAAAATTCAGTTACTTTCAACTTCCTTTGCAACCAAATATTTTCCCACATTTAAAACTTTGGTTACTACATTTATATTATGGTATATATATATTTTATTTGTAGTAATCAAGCACAAAAGCTAATTAGGTGAATAGCTTGTTTTTATGTTGTAAAGGCAGATGGTCAGGCTTATAAAGGGTAATGCTGAACTCAGCAGTAGAGTACAACTGTGTATGTATGCTTTGGTGTGGTTTGGGGGTGGAGGGACTTTGTTTTGTTTTTTTGTTGTTGGGTTTTTTTTTTGAGATACTGTCTCTGTTTCCCCAGACTGCTCTGTATTCTTACCTCAGTCTCACCTGCCTCTGTTTTTATTTCTGTTTTCTCATTCTCACATTTTTTTTTCTTTCCCAGAAAAAAAAAGTCAAAAAATAGGGGCTGGAGAGATGGCTCAGCGGTTTAAGAGCACTTGCTTTTCCAGAGGACCAGAGTTCAGTTCTGAGCATCCACATCTGGTGGCTCACAACCACCTGTAACTACAGCTCCAGGGAATGCAGCACCCTCTTCTGGCCTCCTCAGGCACCCATACACACACACACACACAATAAATCTTTTTAAAAATGTTTTATATCTCTACCCAAAATTTCATTACTGAAATCCTCTTGTCTTGATCTTACGTTAAACCCAGGAACAGACTTGCTTAGTTCCTAAGCGTGGGATACCTTGTGTGGCAGTAAGGCGTAGCTTGTAAAGAGGCACAGACAGCTCTACAAACTATTATAAATGAGGCAGATGTTTCCATACACTTCAGCTTTGAGGATCCGAGTATACTTGGGAGTTCGATGTACACAGGTAATTTCTGCTTTCACATGTTTATTGTCTGTCACTGATGCCTTATCATAGGTAACCCCAGTGCTCCATCTTGGGAACAAGTCAGACCCTGGGGAGCAGACGTACCCACACTAAGTCACGTACAGGTCCCCACAGTCATAGTTCCCACCCCTTCCTCAAGCACCTTGCTTTCAGAACCTTCAGTTGGCTTCCAGTTACCCACAGAACCCACACAAAGCTCCCTGACTGTCATGTGCCCATCCACATTCTTCTTGAACTCTGAGGTTGGGATCTACATCTGAGTCCACGCTGTAACCCCTACAGCAGTCAGGTTGTTAGTGATTAGCAGTGTTTGCTCAGATGCAGGACCTGAGTGATGTATCCAGAACAAGGTCATGACAAGCTCCTGGCACTCAGCAGTGGCACTGATGAGCCTGATGGTGAGCTGAGGTCTGGAACACACAACAGCTCCAGAGGAAGCTTGGGGGCTGGGAATGTGTGGGGTATGTACACCCTTACATAACTGGACCTGGTCCCTTCTTTCCCACCTGACACTAGAATTTAGTGGGATTCAGAGATTTCTTCCCAACCACAAAGATGGGGCTAACCTATAAGGCCAGCACTTGCCACAGGCTGAACTTGGGGCTTCATGTCCTTTTCCTGCCAGCTGCAGTCATAAGGCATTGTTGGCTCTCAGTGTGTCCGTCTGTCTAGCCCTAGAAGTGACAATACAGAATGCCTGGATCTGGCTGTCCCATGAGCTCTCTGCCCAGGGGCAGCCACTCAGCCATCTGTGCTGCTGAATAACTCCTGCATAAGGGGGGTGGCGAAGGGGTGCGTGTCTTGAATGCGCAGCAGCTGCTGGGTCTGCTGGGCGTTGATGCTGCGCAGCTCAGTGAGGACGCCCATAATCTTCAGGAACAGGAACCTGTCGGCAGCCAGAGAAGTAGGGGCTTCAGTCCACCCTTCCCGTCCCTCCAGACTGACCCTCTTCTGAGAGCACACAAATTCAATCTCAGAAAATCCAAGATCAGTCAAGCGAGGTGTGGAATGCCTGCAGCCTGTGTGTGAGAAGGCAGAAGCTGCCATCTATCTATCTTTTCTCTTCCCACCCCCGCCTCCTTGAATCCTGCACACGGAGACCCCTGTAGAAAGTTCAGACCTTGCAGGTAGCAAATTCATAGATTAATATGGAGGTGAGGGGAGTCATCTTGGTCAGTCTCTTGACTGAGTCAATACGGCTAGGGCCTGCAGGCTGGACTCCTGGATTTCTTGCTGCATCCAACATCTGAACACATTTGACAGAAATGTAGGAAACCCTGGGCAGACAAGTATCCCTTCAGGTAGATTCAGGCTGGAAGTCTCAGTAAAGGTGACAAAACAGTCCCAGAGCTTTGGTCATCGGAAGCTTCCCCAGGCATGGTAGGGGCTTAGAAATCAGGCCCAAAATGAGGCAGCAAGAAGGCTCCCCCCCCCATATCTGCCCCTCCCTGCTCATCCTCACCTGTGGGCAGGATATGGCCGGCTGCACTCGATGTAGGCCTTCAGGGTGAGGGCAAATCGCTCCTGCAGCTGGTCCACCACACTGCGCTGCACCACACCAGGACGGTCTGGGAAGGGGAGGGGAGGGGAGGGGAGNGGGAAGGGAAGGGAAGGGAAGGGAAGGGAAGGGAAGGGAAGGGAAGGGAAAAGGAAGGCATTGTGGTGTCAGGCAGGGCAGAGAGGGACAAAGAAAGCTCAGTCCAGCCCAGGATAAAGGAACGGCAAGCCGACCACCCCAAACAAGAAGACAGAAGACTGCAGTCTGCCTATGCAGTGGGAAGCAAAGCTTATGGTGGCTGAGCCCTTCCCTGGGCAGGGCAGCAAGGGGGACTGCTGCTTCCTGCAGATGAATGAAGGGGCCAGCAGCTGGGGGGAGCGGTCACCTGGGGAAAAAAGGGAGATGGCCTGCATCAGCACATACTCCTCCTTGTGCAGCTGCAACTTCTTCAGCATGCAGTGGAATTTCATCAACGGATCCAAGAGAAGTTTCTGGAAGCCACCTGGGGATGAGTATAGGGTAGACAGCCAGCACCTCAGGAGCCTGCCTCAAGAACTCAGGCTTCCCTCATCACCCAGTCTCCCTCAGCTGTTGTCTCCCTCCCTCCCTCTGCCAGGCATCTCTCGGGCACCATCAGGATCTTCGAAGCAGTAGGCCAGCCGACCGCACTCCCAGGTTCCAGTTTCTGTGTCGAACATCGTGTTGAACCTCAGTAGGCACATCTCAAAAGTGGCTCCCTTCAGCAGGGAAATCTGGTCCTCAATAGGCAGGTCCCTGGCAGTAAGGACAGGAGGTGATGACAGCTCCTAGGCAGACTGTCCACAGGCTGGTACCAGTCCCCAGTTTATAATCCAAAAGTTGGAAGAGAGAGATGGAGCAGCCTCCTTCTGAGAATGCAGTTCCTTCCAAGTTACCTCCAATCTCTCTCCCTCATAATCCAGGCCATCAGGTTACTTTACCCACTGAGGTCTCTCCACCTCCAGGAATGCTCCATGCTTCCTTAGCTCTGTGTCCAGGACCCTTACAGACTGCCCTGTCTCTTCCAACATCCTAGACAGTCTCTGGCCAACATTTAATGTATGGTCTTCCTTGTTAGCCTCATAAACTTTTGCCTCTGTGTGCCTACCTGCAATGATTGCCCCTTTAATTAAATCCTGGTGACTTTTCAGGTCAAGACATGTCTTCCCTTCCCAGAAGTGTTTCTAGAGAGCAAAATCCTGCACATGTCACACCTTGCACTGGAAAGAGCTGCTACCTGATGTTGAATGTAATACATGTTCCTAGCTGTTTTCAGTAACAAAAACCCAGTGTCCCCTTCTGGCGATCTGCTCTCTGCCTGACAGTGTGCTCCTTGCATGTGTAGTTCATTACCACTTGCCCCCATTGGGCAAGGCAAGGTGGAGGACACCAGGCTTCACCCCTAGCACCACAGACTGCATGTTATGGAGTGCTGGTTCCACTCCATCAGGTCCCAGGTTCTCTTGCTGACACCATTTGTCATGGTCATTGTCCCCATGCCCAGCTCTAGGGAGATGTGGTCTGTGGATTATAGGAGCAGCTACCCTCCCCAAGGCCTACTTGATACCAGACAGCTGGAAACCCCACATCTCTCTTCTATGTACTTCCCTCCTTGTCCTTCCAACTCAACTTTTGGTCTGCAAATGTCCAATCATGGTTTTTGTCCTCATGGGGAAATGTTCTTCAGATTTTTTTTTAATTTCATCAGCCCTGTGTGGTAGCTTGAATGTGATTGGTCACCATAAGCTCATAGGGGGTAGCACTACTAGCATGTGGCCTTGCTGGAAGAAGTGCGGCACTGTGGGAGCAGACTTTGAGGTCTGCTATGCTCAAGATACCACCCAGTGTCTCAGTTCACTTCCTGTTGCCTGGGCAAGATGTAGAACTCTCAGCTACCTCTCCAGCACCATGTCTGCCTACACACCCCATGCTCCACCATGATAATGGCCTGAACCTCTGAACTGTAAGCCACCCAATTACATGTTTCCCTTAATAAGAGTTGCCATGGTTGTGGTGTCTCTTGACAGCAATAGAAACCCTAACTAAGACACCCTACAAGGTTGCTATGATCAGTTACCACTCCAAAATGGGAAAGCTGACTGTCCCTCAGCAACAGAACTAACGAGCCATATAGACTTTGTACCCCAGTAGCAATGGTCCCCCGGGGCAGAGACATAACAGGGTCTTTTGACCCCAGCTTCTCCCAAGTTCGTGGGGCTTTACCACAGATTACACCCATTGGCCCAGCCCTCAAGACCTACCTGAAGTAGGAGATGACCTTGGCAAAGTTGATGACACCCTTGAACATGTAGGTTGACACATCGGCCAGGTGTGGCAGCAGAGGGATGATCTCTTTGCCGTTGCTCTTGCAGGGGGGTTGGTAGTTCCAGATGCTGCCGTCCTCTCCCCGCAGCTTCAGAGAGATCTTCATTGGAACCGAGTCTTTCATAATTTGGCTCCACTTGGCGGGGTCTTCCAACAGCGAGGCCGGCAGAAACTCTGGGATCTCGCAGCCACTGTTAAACACCGCAGGCAGCTAGGATAAAGGGCAGGAGGCAAAGTGGGGAGGTTGTGTGTTGTCACAGACAAGTCCCCACATAGGCTCCTGATGACCAACTGCAGTGTGAGAAACAAGATCATAGCCACACACTCACGTATATATAGCCCTTGTCTGGCAGGCGGTGTTCTGTGAATTAATAGCCATAGTCCTGCATGGCCAGTGTGAAGGGTGAGGGAAGCCACTCCCTTGCCTAGTATGTCTTAAGCATCCCCCCTTTTTGTCTAGGAGACAGAGTAAGAGTTTGGAAGCTGTCCATCAGTGGTCCTCAACCTGGAGGTAGTGTATCAGATATTTACATTACGATTCATAACAGTAGCAAAATTACAGTTATGAAGTAGTAAAGCATTTTATTGTTGTGGGGCATCACATGAACTGTATTAGAAGGTCACAGCATTAGGAAGGTTGAGAACCACTGCTATAAATGGAAACAGATACTGGGGGGCTAGACCATTCTTTGCTGGTGCAGTCACCTGAACTACTTGTGACAATTCTGGAAGAGGGAGGGGTGACACTGGGAGTGAAAACAGAGCTAGGCAACAAACAACCGGTCCTGCAGGCCATCCTCCTTCCGGTCCTGGCCTCACAACACCTCGGTGTGGGCAGCATGCCTGCCTCCACTATCATCACCCTGCTCCTACCTGCTGTGGGCAGAGAGTAAAGATTCTCCTGCCTGAGTTTCTCACCCCAGAGTTTGGGGTCAGGGGAAGAATTTTGAGATTTTTCCCATTTCTGGCCAGTTCTCAGAGAATCATGATGCAGACCACCACAGCATGAGCGACCGCGGGAAAGTGACTCAGTACTGAGGAGCTGGCATAGCCATGGGCATTTGTCACAGCTCCAAGCTCCTACCCGGAAATCCTTGAAGTGGGAGAAAGTGGTGTCAAAGGTTTTCATCTGAGCATCCATCAGCTCCTGGATCAGTGCCTGCTGCTCTTCAGTCAGCCCCTGCCCTCCAGACGGTGGAGTCTCAATCTTTTCCCTCTTCTTCCTCTTAATCAAGGCCCGCCTCTGCTCCACAGCGGCATCGGACATGATCACTGTGAGTTAACGAAGCAGGTTTTCACCATGTACCCTGTCAGGGTCGTCCTCCCTCAGCCCCCATACACCACTAGAGTTACAAATGGAGACTAAAGAAACCGTGCAGGGACAGCTGAGAGCAAAGAGGACACAGCCCTGGCAGGCATCTCCCACCACACTTCCTGCAGCAGAGAACTGGTGCCCGGTATCTCCGAAGTCCCACAGGTTCCCAAATGCACACGAGCTCAGGGCGTACCATGGTGCCTCAGCTCTCTGGCGCCTGTCCCAGTCCACTGAGCCCCCTGCCCTGCTGCCACTCACTCTCCTTCTTCATGCCACTCTCCAGGCACTTGCGCAAACGACAGGCCTGGCACTGCCGCCGCGTCTTCCGGGTGATCTCACAGGTCCCCTTGCGGAAGGGGCACCTCAGCCGGACATTGCGCTTCATGGCTCTTCTGTGGGACAAGAAAGAGCATTAGGGGCACTGATGTGGGATTCCTCTCTGTATGCTGTGATTACCATCAATGAATAAAGAAAACTGGCTTGGCCTGATAGGGCAGAAAAAAACTTAATGGTGGAAGGAAAAAGGCGGAGTCAGGGAGAAGCCATGGAGCCTCCCGGAGACAGACACACTGGAACTTTGCTGGTAGGCCACGACCTCGTAGTGATGCACAGATTAATGGAAATGGGTTAAATTAAGATGTAAGAGTTAACAAATAAAAAGCTAGAGCTAATGGGCCAAGCAGTGATTTAATTAATACAGTATCTGTGTCGTTATTTCGGGACTGAGCTGCCTAGCAGCAGCCTCTTACAAGGCACTCAGCTCCTGGGCCAGGCGTTAGAGGCCATACCACCTGCCTCTCCAGCCCTTGCCTGCGACAGACAGGACACATTAGGGATTTTACCGAACATGTGTAGGCTGGCATTCTACCCCAAAGTCTGGGACTCAGAAGAGGAGACCTCTGAGATAATTCTGCAGACAATGAGACTTTCTTTTTATGCGTACCTATAGCCCCGGAGCCTCTTTCCAGGACAAGACAACTGCTGGCTTTAGGCCTTTCCCGAATCACCTCCCATCCATCTTCATACCTTGTTACTAATGATATCCATGGAGATGGTTTTCTCCTTGGAAGAGGGAGCCAGAGGAACACTGCCACCTCTACCCCTCACCTCCCCTATCCCCAGCAGCTTCTGGAACTATGCAGTCCCCTCCCTCCCCCAGCTCCCCTTCTAGTGGGTACTGATTGGCCTGGGGTGGGGAGGTTGGAAGCTCTTTAGAACAAAGCCCAGGGTGGGATTGGGGTCGGGGGCTCTGCTGCAGCTTATCACCAGCCAGAAGGGTGCTGAAGGGCCACCACCTTCACAGAGAGACAGCTGTGAATGGGCAGTACATAATGTCAGAGGCTCTGGCAGACCACTCCACAGCCAAGCCATCCTGGGTTCCCCACCGAGGACTGCTTCTGCTGCCCTAAATGAATGTTTCCCTTCATTTCTACATCTGGATGACCTTAGTGTCCCTTGGCCCTGGCCTCTCTCTGTTCTGTCCAACAGTGCAGGAAATGAGAGACGCTGGCTTGGAACCCTGGGAACAGAACAGGGGCATGCTGGGAGGCCTGAAGTAGAGACTGAACTCACTGTAACTGGCAGGCTTGAGCTCAATTTAGGGGCTCAGACCATCTGTCAGCCTAGGGGGTATGTTCATGGGTGTCACACTCATATTTGCCTCAGCACTAAGAGGCCTTAATAATGGCCCACTTCAGGAAGCCATGATAATCAGGAAACACTGCTTCAGATCTGTGTGAACTGAGAAATACTAAAACAAGACATGAAAGAGTCTCTCATGCTATGGATTAATCTTTTTGTACACTGTGAAGATGTGTTGCTCTCATTGGTTTAATAAAGAGCCTACTGGCCAATAGCTCTGTAGAAAGAGTTGGGTGAAAGCCAGGATGAGAGAATGCTGGGAAGAAGGGCAAAGTTGGAGGGGATGCAAGCCAGATGTGGAGGAAGCAGTACATGTAGAAAAATGAGGTAACTAGCCATGAGCCACAGGGTAGAATTTAGATTTTAAAAAAAAGGGTTAATTTAAGTTGTAAGAGCTAGTTAGTAACAAGTCTAAGCTACCAGCCAATCATTTGTAATTAATATTAAATCTCTGTGTGGTTATTTGGGAGTGGTTGGCTGGACAGAACTTGATGGCAATCCTGATGAAAAACTTTGCCTATTATGTTTAGGTATGTTGCTTGTATCCCTGCTCTCTCCAAGACTTTTATCACGAATGACATTGAATTTTGTCAAAGGCTTTTTCAGCATCTAATAAGATGATCAACTCATAAACACCTTTGGTAATGTAGCAGGATACAAGATTAACTCAAAAACAATCAGTAGCCCTCTTTTATACAGATGATAAACAGGCTGAGAAAGAAATCAGAGATACATCACCCTTCACAAGAGTCACAAATAACATAAAATAGCTTGGGGTAACTCTAACCAAACAAGTGAAAGACCTTTATGACAAGAACTTTAAGTCTTTGAAGAAAGAAATTGAAGAAGACACCAGAAAATGGAAAGATCTCACATACTCTTGGGTAGGTAGAATTAAGATAGTAAAAATGGTGGCAATCTTACCAAAAGCAATCTACATATTCAATTCAATGCCCATCAAAATCCCAGCAAAATTCTTCACAGACCTCAAAAGAACAGTACTCAACTTCATATGGAAAAACTAAAAACTCAGGATAGTCAAAGCAATCCTGTACAATAAAGGAACTTTTGGAGGCATCACCATATCTAACTTCAAACTCTACTATAGAGCTACAGTAATGAAAACAGCCTGGTATTGGCATAAAAACAGACAGGAGGACCAGTGGAATAAAATCAAAGACACAGGTATCAATTCACACACCTACAAACACCTGATTTCTGACAAAGAAGCTAAAAATACAAAATGGAAAAAAGAAAGCATATTCAATAAATGGTACTGGCATAACTGGATATCAACATACAGAAAAATTCAAATAGATCCATATCTATCACTATGCACAAAACTCAAGTCCAAATGGATCAAA
>LOEQ01001251.1:130086-141615 GCA_001685075.1 Bramus lutescens
AATGTTGGAAAGCCAAACACCATGCTTGTCTCTGGAAGGCTTTAAAACCTGAATGGCAGTGCATCAAAGGGGGGCAGATGCAGTGGGAGATAAAGCAGGACTGGTGGCCCCACTGTAGGAAGGGGATGTGGAACTGGAGCTTGACCAGCTGCTCCGCTGATGGGGTGACAAATGGTGGCCACAGTGAGGGCCATACATGGACATCACAGGCACCATGTTGAGTTCTAGGTTTCTTGGTTGCCTACTCGTGTGTAAAGCGCTTGGGTTGAACTGCAATCTACAGCCAAGTGAATCTTATTACAGGCACTACCCCAAAACACTGGCACAGTGTGAGCAGTAGATGGATACAGAGAAAGGGTGGTATAAGCTTGTCCTGGGGGTAGGTCATTGTCTTCCCTCCACCCTGAGGACTTTACAGTATACGTTTCCTCCCCCTGTTTGGCAAGATGGGAGCCTGTAAAGTTGCCCACCCGAGGGCTATAGATATGTAACAGTATCAATTTCATCAAGAATTGGGAAGGGCGGATATTACTCTGGCCTTCTCAACAGCCTGGTGTAGAGTGGGAGGAAGCCAGATGATTGGTGGAGAATGACTGTAGATTATGAAGAGCTGAATTAGGCCATCCTCTTCCCCGAGCATCCACGGCACCCAGCATCACTCTTTTCGGACAGAACAACTGGCAGAAGTGATTGGCTCCTGTCATGCTATCCTGGACCTTGACAACACTTTTCTTCACTGCCCCCTTAGCTACTGAATCCCAAGAACAACCTGCATTCCATGGTGCAGTCAGAAGTGGGCCTGTAAAACATTGCCCCAAGATTACCCCCATAGTCTTGTCTCACGGTTTGTCACGGAGTGGTGCTTGCTTTGTTATCCTGTCTACACTCTGTAGAGGGGATTTCATTACCCAGATGATATAATGTTAGTCTCAAAGAGTTAGAAAAACCATCCGAGATACACAAGTGCACTGAAAGAAATAAGGATGGGAAGTCAGTTAGCACAAGGCACAAATTCTTCGGAATATATGGCCAGATAAGGTGCATAAGACAGATGATGGTGTTACTGAGGAAATCCTACAACCTATACCTGTAAATCTAAAATGTATACAGATGTTCTTGGGTCTCCTGGGGTCTTGGTGGATGTCAAGTTTTCTATCATTTCTATAGCTTGATAAGAAGGAGGTGTGGTGTAGATTGGTACAGAAAGAAGCCTTTGAGCCACCTAAGAAAGATCCTTGTAGGACAGGGTAAACAATGTGTCTCGCAGTACCTCAGGATCCCTTTGTGTCACCAGCCATTCAGAGGGACGAGGGAGGAGGGAAGAGGGAGGAGGGAGGAGGGGTGTGACAAAAATCACCTGAACCGGCAGTTCTAGTATGGCATTAATCCCACAGTGGAGAGGTCCAGGATCTCATTAACAGCACTAGGGCAGCCATTGCTAGCTGTTTATGAAATGGAAAGGTGGAATCCATTATCAGTTCTGCGGTGGCAACAGTGAAAACATCTCGTACAATTAAGTTTTAGGCTGGAGGCCTTTTGGATGCCACAGAATCAAACTCTGCAGAGGTGACATGCCTGTTTACAGCAATGTATGCTGCATCTGCTCTGTCAGCCATGCCACGGCCATGAAGTCTCCACCAGGACCAGTGATTTTGTTGTTATTGTTTTGTTTTGTTTTTATGGTTTTTGAGGCTTTGAGCCTTCCCTACTGACCAGATCAATATTCAAGCCAAATAAAGTGCCGGATGGGACGACACCTACTCATGTAGATGCCTGATACAGAGTGCTGCCCAAACAGGAAAGGCTGCTGTGACACAGATGAATACTGACCCCACGTGGCTGGTGAGAGGAGAGGGAAGAGTAGCCAGCAGGCGGAGTGGAAGAGCAGCGTGGGTAGCAGTAACTCCAGAGACTAGGCCTCTAACAATCTGCACGGTAGGCAGAGGCCTGACTTTAGGGACGACTCACTGAGAAATGGAGAATTCATAGTTGCTGGTTTGTCCACCATGAGGACAAACAGATGTGGAAGGAAATGTACAATAGCATTCAACAAGGATCAGGGCCCTTCATGGCTTCCCACTAGGAGCCATAGCCCACTGAGCCCTCTCAGAAGACAGAATGCAAATACAGGCCATCTGTCCCCAGGTCCCAGGAGAGGTGGTTCATTAGATTCATATACAGTCCGGCCGGGGACAGAGGTTGAGAGATGATAAAGTCCCTGTATCCGCATGAGATATTCTGCTATTCGGCATAGTGCCCAAGCATGCAAGGCCTCTTCCCAATCGTGGCCCCGCTAGATGCTATGATGAGGCAAGTATGTAATTCAACCTATCTCACATGGGATTGGCAGCGAGGCCATACAGGGCCTACACTTATGAAATATGCTCTCGCTTGTGTAGACATGGCTACAGGCATCTTCCAACATTTCCATACGGATAAACAATAAGTGAAGCCACTCTCTAGGGTCTCTCATAAATCTCAGTGTTGGTGTTATATGCTAGCTTCCCCAAGGAATGGACAGGGGTATTTATTTCTTATGAAATAACTTTATTATACTTTATGATAATAATTGTAATTTATTTCTTATGTGAACAACTGGGTTCAAGGCAACCAGATTCAGTGGTACTTCCACTTGCCTTGTATATATTATAGCCAAAGGAAAGGTCATCCTCTTGACCACCCACAGAAATCTGGGCCCAGCCGATGGAATATTTCTTGAGATAAGCACGCAAGCAGTAGGAAAATACCCAAAGCTACTAGGGAAGGAGTGAAGTGGCACATGAGAGAAATTACGGACACCCGTTTTCAGAGTCAGTGGTCCTGTAAGCCTTGCAAGACAGAGTCTGGGGGGGTCGACACCTGAATCATCAGTTGCCATATGCCGTACTTCTCCAAGGCTTCCCGCAGTTCTCCAAGCTAGACTGGGTAGAATAATGTCTTGGTGCATTGTTGGCAGCCTATCTGTAGTGAACAGATGTTTGTTAAGGTCTCCCTAGGAAAAGTTACACATCTGTCGGTCTTGGGAATGTTTGAATGTCCCAAGTGTGGCCTTGAGGTGAGAACTGCAAAGCCCTTCCCTTCCTGGAGGTGAACTGGAGCTGTTTCTTCACATCTTGCTTCCTGCCTTCCCTTTCACCTTGGATCTGAGCCCCTGTGCTAAGGGTGGCTTTGCTAAACTGTCACAAATCTTTCTGTCCTTCTTCTGATGATGGTGACCCTTTTGTCCAGACCTAACATGCTGTGAAGTAGGGTTTTTTTTTCTCTTTTGCATTAGGCTGTTTTAGGGGGGGCTTTTTTGTTTTTTGAGGGGTTTTTTGGTCTTTTTAAAAAATTTGTTTCTAGATGAAATTATCTTAGTTTTTATTTATTTTATGACTTTCATTTAATAACTACCATATAAGAGTGATTTGAACACTTGCCTTTTCTTTTTTTAACTTTTTACTATCCTTTCATTTTACTCAAGAATATACAGAGGAACGAAGTGTCACCTTAATGGAAATGATGTTTTCCTGGGTAGTAGATGAAGGAAGACTTAAAGAGAATTTCTCTGAAATAGACATGTGTGTCTTAGAACATTTAGGAGGGCTTTGGGTGGGCCATTAGTCCATACAATGACCCTAGACATCAGATCAAGCTGAGGCCTTGAGACATCACCCAACCAATTAATGGGAAAACCCACATTAGATGTGATCCAGTCTGTCAGTGCTAGCAAATGTGTGAAAACTGATGGGTGATCATACCTGAAAAATCCCTTGCATCCTTCACACGTCATGACATTGAAGTGATAGCCATTGGCCTTGTCCCCACATACACGGCAGATTTGGAGACCGCCATCTTCCTCATCTACATTGATGGTGAGTTTTTCTGAGACAGAATCTGCTTCTTCACGACGTACAAGGTCAACATGGCTCCAACTTTCTTCAGGTCTCATCTCCAGATTTGTATCTGTGTGTCCTTGACTAGAACTGAAAACAAAAAAAGCACAGGAAATGAAGGCTTTGTACAGGGAGATATGGGAACACTTCCTTTTGAGTAAGGCTCACATTTGGGTTTGACACTGGACCTGACACCCCATGGGGGAATAAGTGTAGGTTATTATTTGAATTGTTGTTAAGAAAGATGTAACCACTGCATTTTTATGCATAGTAGGGGCGCTAGGCAGAACACTTAACCCAGAATATGGGAAAGAAAAGGCTATTATGGGAGGAATAAATGAGCAAAGACAACGATGTCTGGAGTGGATTATGGAGTCACTGAATGGACTAAGGGCATCAAGAGTTGATCATAGGCTGGAAAGGGGGCCAACTCATGTGAAAGACTAGCATTCAATATTATTTCTGGGGCTGGGGAGATCGTGGGAGGGCGGTGGCTTTTTAGGTGTGGCATAGCCCAAAATTCCGCAAAGAGAAAGGACACTGCTCCCAAAGATTTTCAATTGAATACCAGACAACCAGTGAGAGTAGAACCTGGATCACAATCATTTCATTGCAGGAAACTTTCCTCTTTTTTAAAAAAATTTTCCCACTTCAACCAGCATCAGCTACTTTATACCTCATTTTATAAGCAGGGAAATAAATGTCTGGACTCTGGTTTCTGCTCTCAAGAAATACTAATCCTTGATAAGTTCTCTCTGATCAGTGTACATTGGGTTTTGCCTTCCATTTGGCCTGGAGGTTCTTCTGAACTATTTAGTATCTTACTGAGTGAGCCATGTGGATCATTATGTTGTTTGTATGGCAAATTCTGTCTACTTGAACTTTCCTTTGAACTAGTTAGGCATCTGCCAGATGATAGGGAATGTTAGGTATGTTGGTTTTTTGAGCCACTGGGATTCTGTGAACCAACTCAGGACCCAGAGAAACAAAGGTGCTGAGTCTATCTCTCTCGTTGAGATGAACAGTAGCTCTCCACAGGAAGTAAGGGCAGGTCCCATTGTAAATCATGAGCTAGTCACACAGGAAGTGAGTGACTCAGTGAATAATCTACAAAATGAGTAACAGAGTCTGCAGAGCAGGTGGGTGAAGGTGTGCATGATGAATGGCCTCTCCCCTGGCTATAGAAGTGCAGGATCACTTCTCTGATTAGCCAAGGGCACATGCAAAGGGGGGGGGGTGTAGGCCACTTACTGGCTCTGCCCACAATGAACTCAAAAATTGCCAACCTCAATAAAAAAAATGAAGCCAGTTTCTGTCTTAAAAGATCACTGGGTGGGATAGCATTATGATACTACAGCCTTGGAAATACCTCCATTCTCAGGAGTTCTAGCTTGTTTTTTCTTAATAAATCTATACATGCTTTACTCATTTCTACCCACATTTCCTTCTTCTTTTAAGACATGAGACAACAGACTTAGAAGACACTAGGGTAAGGTGGCTTTGGTGACTGTTAATTACCTGGTACCCTGGCTCCGTTGGTGAAAGCATCAAGAGCTGAGAAAGCTCCTTGGCTGTCACATCACTGCGATTTAGAAAATACTAGTTTGTGTTGTCTCGGGGACCCCCTGGGAAAATTTTAGCTGACTAGTCTTTGCAAGTTTATAATGGTTTATCTAAAAGTACATTTTGTATTAATATATTTGTTTTTGTGTCATTTTGTGCTTAAAGAAGCATGGGGCCAAAGTTGTTCTGGAGTTCCTGAAGATAACTGAGTAGCAAACCGCTGGTTTGTTTGTTTGTTTGTTGTTGTTGTTGATGATTTTGAAATCGAGGAGCTATTGACAGTTGATGACTGCTGAAGGAGAAATGTCAGTTTTATTCAGGAGTGTGACCCCTGCTGGTTCCCCCAAATTCCAGTAGACACTTCCACGCCTCCATGCACACATACTGGTAGTGTAATGGACTGGACAGAAATGAAGATGTTCTAAAGAGATTTGGTGGTTATTTTTGTTTTTGTTTTTTATGACAGGGTTTCTC
Source organism: Bramus lutescens (assembly GCA_001685075.1). Classification (NCBI taxonomy): domain Eukaryota; kingdom Metazoa; phylum Chordata; class Mammalia; order Rodentia; family Cricetidae; genus Bramus; species Bramus lutescens. The sequence goes on from LOEQ01001251.1 coordinate 135,999, forward strand.
TGTGTAACAGTCCTGGCTTTCCTGGAGCTCTCTCTGTAGACCAAGCTGGCCTCAAAGTCAATGTTCAGTTGGAATCTCCAGTTTACCCCTGCATGATCCGGAAAGCCCCATTTCTGTCCCTCCAAACCTTGTAGCTCAGAGAGTCTCCGAACAAAGGGAAGGCACCAAAAAGTCCAGTTCTGAATTCTTGGTAGCCATGGCAGCTTCCTCCACTGAGTTTCCAACCACCTACATCCCCAGCCGCCCACGTCCCTCCTACAGCAGTTAGCTTTTGACCATACACCTCCCCTCACCACCCCTCACCAACAACCTATATAATCTCCCTGCCCTACTTCTGGGGCGCGAATTCTCTGCTTGCAGATCCGCCCGCCTCTGCCTCCTGAGTGCTGGGATTAAAGGCGTGCGCCGCCACTACCCGGTTGATATGGGTGTTTCTTAATCTGACCTCAGATTATTGAAACAGCAGACTCCAAACAAATGGGAATTTCCCTAAACTCTCATGCTGGGAGAAGGAAGGGTGCCGCAGGAGGCTGTGGGGCAGAACCACGGTGACTAGAAGGACTGGCTTGTCTCCCGAAAGAGATTTTACACAGTTTTAACTTTAGGATGAGACTGCAGCCCAGATGATGGTGGGCCGCTGGTGGACCACACTGTGACGCTGCGTACCTGTGCACGTCCTTGGTCCTCTGTCTAGACTGAGCTCACCTTAGGACCCAGAAGACAGACTTTAGTTCCTAGGTCTTTGTTTCTCTCCCCGATATGGCCACATTGAATAGATCTTTTTCTGTTTTCCACTTTTGGCATGGCTGGACCTGACTTGAGGCACAGGTTGTGACCTTCAAGTCCAATAATAGTAGCACTAAATGGGCTCAAGGAGTTAACAAAAAATTAAAAAGAGAACATGATTTTGAAAGGGGGGAAGGCTGTTAGAATTCAGGCATTATGCTGGCCTGCTCTGTCATCTGGTAGGATGCACCCAAGCATTACTCTGGCCAGCCCAGGGCCCTAGTCAGTACGCAGGTGCAAAAGGTCCCTCTAAGAGCCAAGCCCTGCCTACTCCCTCCGGCTCCCTTCCTCCCTCCCTCCCTCCCTCCCTCCCTCTCTCTCTCTCTCTCTCTCTCTCATTCTTCCTATTCTGCGGTTTCTCTGAAGAAAACAGGTTTTCTGTTTCTTTCTGTCTCTCCTTTCTCTCTCTCCCTTTCTCTGTCTCTCTCTCTCCTTTCCCCTCCTCATCTCAGTAAAGGCCACACTCAAGCTCTGTCTGCAGGGCGTCTTTGTCTCCACAGTCCTCACCTGCCATGGGACCTGCTCACTGAAATCAGTCACTACAGAGACAGAGCAAGGTCAGGAAGTCTGAGAGAGATTCCGGAGAAAGGGAAGAGGGTCATATAATGAAAAATACTTTGTATACAGGTAGTACCTTCTTAAAGAATAAATAAAAATAAAATATGTTTAATTTTTTAAATTTAGCTGGGAGGTGGTGGCGCACAGCTTTAATCCTAGCGTTCACGAGGCAGAGGCCAGCGGAGCTCTGTGAATTCAAGGCCAGCCTGGTCTACAAGGCGAGTTCCAGGACTAAATAAATAAATAGTAAAGAATTTAAAGTTACCAATAAAAATATTGTTCCTGGCATGCATAATTAAAAGTGTGTGTGTGTGTGTGTGTGTGTGTGTGTGTAAGGATTTGGGACTACAGTAACATATTGAAACTGTCATTTATGTTTTCTCTCTAACATTTAGCTGTAGAATTTGGAACTGAAGAAAAACTGGCTACACAGCACTTTACCTCAAGCATAACTAAAATGTTAAGTACTTGAAATGTTAGTTTTGACCTTATAGGTAAGATGGGTGATTTGGGTCTGAGGCTTTCAAATGTTAATTTTTTAGAAAGAAAAAAAATCTTGGTCCAGGACTTACAAAATAGAGAGCTAATATCTTGCATTTAAAGGATGGTTAAATGGTTAGATTGTATTTCTTAAATGCCCAGAAAGTGGCAATTCTCTTTTTCTAGGAAAATGTAATGTAAATTTTTCTTAAAAATGTAAATGTTAAAGATCAATTTTAGAAATAGCTGGAGTGGAGTGGAGTGCATGGCTTCTGGGGTTCGCTTCATGTATGTATGTATGTATATATGTATACATACTTGTTTTTTCAACCTAGAGATGGACTGCTATTAGAACAAGAAATTATCACCCAACAATTCATCACTAGTAGACAATACATTTTAAATAAATGGTGCTGAGAGTTATGTAATATAGCGCTCTGGTTAAACAGGGCTATCTCGACTATGAGAGACACTTATGCCCTAGATGATGAAAACTATTTATAAGCATGGAAACTGCTTTCAGAAATGTGCCATTTCCTCCACTCTAGTCCCCCAGAGTTGAGTCATAGACAGGGATGTGGGGGAGACACAATTTATGATCCCATCCACAGGAGGAGAGCACTCTGAACCCTCCTGCACACTCACCTGTGGGAGTCCCCATCCCATAGGCAGAGAAACAAACAGGTAAAGGATCCCATAGAAGTAAATACCCCGAAATCTAAAATCTGGATAGTCAAATAAAAGTCATATATGGAAAGATAAGGGCACAGGATGCCTCCCTAGATCTGTTTCATATTTCCCTTGATACGCGCTCGCTTCCGGGCCTCACCAACAAAGGGCAGTAGGAGAGAATGAGGTAAAGAAGATGAGGCCATCTGGGTAAAAGGGCAGACTGACTTTCCTTCCCTGTGTCTTCTCACTACCACCTGATGACCATGCAGTTTAGAGGAGGAGTTTATTTCATCCTACAGGTTCCTCATCAAGGAATGTCAGGGCAGAGCTCCGGGCAGGACCTGAAGCAGAAACCGTGATGGAATGCTCGGCTCATGGTCAGCTGACAGGACACTGCTTACTGACCTGCTCCCAGGCTCAGGGTCAGCTGCCTTTTTGACATAGTCCCGCCCCCTGCCACGCCTCCCCCCCTCCTCTGCCTAGAGATGGCACGCCCCAGTGGGCTGGGTACCCCTGTATCAGTTATAAGGAAAATGCCCTACAGGCCAATCTGAAGAAGAAGCTCTTCTGGGGAGGTTCCTGAAAGGTTAATCACCTCATAGCCAGGCTGGCTGAGAAAATGAGTACCGGAAAGCTGATTTGACTAATAACACCTACTAGCTGTCAGCATCCTGGAACTCTGGTAAGATGAGGCTTACCTAGGTTGGTATTTACACAGAGACTGCAGACGAACTGACAGCAGGAATGGTCCATCCCCAAAGTTCCCCCTTTCCACGCCTAAATCCCCTTTTTCTCTTATTTCCAAGTTGCCTCATCAGTCCTGATCTAACAGTTCCTTCTTCCCAGGTGTTTCTAGATTTGGGTCAAGTTGGCAGTTGAAGGCCAACTAATCTTGAGGAGACGGCATCACCTATTCCCCAATTCCACTGAGTCAGATGGGAACAGTTTCCTGAGTAAACAGGGTCTCCCTTCCCCAAAGCTATTACCCCAGCACTTCAGACTCCCCCAGCCTGTCTGTCACCTTCTGGATGAAAAGCCAAGGAGAACTTGCGCCTCCTCTTCCCCCTTGAAGCCAGGAGCAGAGGACAGAAAAGAAATCTTAAGAAGAGGGAGAATATTTGCAGACTATTTAGGTGACAGTAGATGAATAACCAGACTAGATAAAGAACACGCCTCGAAACAACCCAGAAGTTAAACAGCAGGCACAATGAGAAAATGAGCCTGGTGTAATGGCACTAGCATGGCATCTGCCTGAGTTTACAAAGAGATCCTTTCCAAATGAAACACAAAGGGGAGTGGGGGGGGGCATTGGATTAGTTATCTGAATAGACTTTTCTTCAAAGAAGACTTATGATCTCCCAGCACCTCAGGACCTGAATGACTTTCCCTCCCTAGAGGTTACCCTACCCCCGACCCCCAGCATTTCAGGAGGGTTGTGGGACTCCCTCCCTGGCTCCGCGGACATCACTGGAGCTAGCTCGCCAGGTTAGAGACCACATCACCTTCCTCTGGCATCATAGCCTTGGTCTCTGAGGATGGACATAGCCTTGGTCTCTCAGGACGGACGTGGAGTCCGTCTTCCAGTATCTCCAGACGACCGCAGTAAAGTCCGATTTGCAGATGAGAGGTCATGTCTCCTTCCACCAGCAGTCTTACTCCCAGCTCCGAAGGATAGGGCTTGTTCTCCACATTGTAGGATCTGCACAGAGTTCACACCCTGGGTTAGAGGCTACTTCTCCCTTCCTTAGTCATCCTGACTCCCAGCATCTCAGGCCAGTAGTTCCGTCTTCCTCATCCCATCACTAGACCCTCTAGCTCTTCAGGACCCACATAAAACACATTGCCCTGTATCTTGGGACCTGAATGAGACTTTGTTCTAATGAGATTAGAACTACATCTCCCTCCCTCCAGCATCTTAACCACAAACGCTTCAGAACCCACATGGAGCCTGTTCCCAGAGCATAAGGACCTGAGTGGGGCTCACCCCCCAGGATACCCACTTGTGGTGTTTTAAGGCCACACTTTCCCCTATCCAATCTAGGACCCACCACCACCAAAGAACACCAAATGACCCCAAGACTAAACTACCAATCAAGGATTAACATCAAGCAGACTCAAACACAAAATGCAGGCGGACACCAAAAGTCACAAAGTGAAAGTTGCGTAACTTGAATTATAAAACCCTAGGCAAGAGTAAACCCCAAGATATACTGTCTCCTCCAAAGGAATAGAAAGAAACTTCAATAAAAACAATTTAGACAAAATTCCAGACAAGGAACATAAAAGAACAGCTGTAAATACTTTGAAGGAATTCAGAGACACCAGAATGAAATTAAAGAGACCAGGAATAAATTCCTCAATAAATTCAAGAGAACACAAACTGATGAATGAGTGAAGACAATGCAGGATATGAAAACAGAATCCAGTAAATAGTTAGAAACAGTAAAGAAAATCCAAGATGAAATAAAGCTTGGGATGAAAACTCGAATGAGTTAAATAAAAACTTAACAGAAAGTCTCAACAATAGACTAGATCATGTGGGAGTCAGAATCCCAGGGACAGGAACTGGATCACCAGAGATAGAGAACAATTGAAAAAGCAAAACACAGGGGCTGGAGAGATGGCTCAGCAGTTGAGAGCAGTGGCTGTTCTTCCAAAGGACCTGGGTTCAATTCCCAGCACCCGCATAACAGCTCACAGCTATCTGTAATTCCAGTTCCAGGGGATCTGACACCCTCACACAGACATACATGCAGGCAGAACACCAATATACATTAAAAAGAAAATACAATGCATGAATGGTGCATATAAGATTTTGGGACACCATGAAAAGACGAAGAATTCCATGCCAAAGGCAGAGAAAATACTTTCAATAAAACCATAGAAGAAAATTAACCAAATCTCTGGGAAGAGATGCCTGTCCAGGTGTAAGGCCTACAGAACAAAAGATGGACCAGAAAAGAAACTCCTCACATCATAGGTAGTGTGACATGATACAAAACTAAAATGGTGTGTTGAAAGACACGACAGGCCAACACCTTTTTCTTTTTTTTTTTTATAAACCGTTTTACACACAAAATAAAGGTTTTTTTTCTTTTCTTTCTTTCTTCTTTTTTTTTTT
>LOEQ01001251.1:141705-152324 GCA_001685075.1 Bramus lutescens
GATCCACCTGCCTTTGCCTCCCAAGTGCTGGGATTAAAGGCATGCACCACCACCGCCTAGCTAAAATAAAGTTCATATTCTAAATCTCGATTCACTATAAAAACAACAGATAATGTAATAAGCCAGCAATAGACTCAGCTGGCAGAATATTGTTAAAACAGGGGCAATAAATGACTTTGTTCAAACATGACTAACAATTACTAAAGACATTTCCGGAATCCTCTAAGGACTCCTGTAGACTTATTGTTGAAACCCAGGGGCTTTTACAGTTATCAAGTGCCATGGTAGTTTGCAAGAATCACTTCTCGTAGAAGATAGTGTTGCTAGTACATGAATCTGAGATGGAAATGCTCCGTCCTGCAGGGAGGCTTATTAGGACACTTCAGGGATAGCAACCACATCATATGGTGGGCATTTTCCTGTGAGTCAGAGAACTCACTGGGCATGCACCCCCCTGGGAATGCCGTAGGTATTCACACACACACACACACGCACGCACACACACACACACACACTGGGTGTTGTGTGGGGGTGTGGGTAGATGTCAACATTCTCACTCCAGCATAAACACAGACCACATCACCGTTTTTCAAAGCTGACATTTCAACAGAAGCTTTAAAAACCAGAAGGCCTTAGAGCAATGTATTTCTGGTTCTGAAAGGATATGGATGCCAACCCAGACTAGTATGTACAGCAAAGCCATAACTGAGGAGGAGATAAAAACTTCTCATGATAAGAAGAGGCTAAAAAGATGTATGCTCACCAAACCATCCCTATAGAAAATGCTGGAAGGAATACTTCAGAAGGAGAGTAAAAGGGGAAAAAAAATAACATCTAAGAGACCTAAGGGAAAAAAATGATGCTGGGACAGTTATTTAGCAAAAGAGGCTGAAGAAAACACTACAAAGTCAACAAGGAGATAAGAATTAAATTCACACCTTTCTATTATCAATTAATGGTTTCAGTTCCCCAGTCAAAAGGCACCAACTAAAAGAATGAACTAGAAAACAGCACCCAACGTTTTGCTGACTACAAGAAAGTGGTTGGTGCACACCTTTAATCCCAGCACTTGGGAGGCAGAAGCAGGCAGATATCTGTGAGTTTGAGGCCAGCCTGGCCTACAGAGCGAGTTCCAGGACAGGCACCAAAGCTACAGAGAAACCCTGTCTTGAACCTCCCCCCAATAAAAAGAAAAAGAAAAAAGAAAGAAAAGCGTATTTCAACATCGATACTACCTTAAAGTACAGTGAACGGTATTCCAAGCAAAGGGGACCAGGAAACAAGCAAGCAAAATAAACTCCAAACCAAAACCGATCAAGGAGGTAAAGCAGCGAAAAGGGAGCAGCCAATCAAGAGAGTATCGCGATTCAAAATGAATATGCACAAAACTCAAGTGCACCAAGCACCACGACACAAGTACCACTGGGTGAAACGTCACAGACTATGCTTATAAGCAGAGGCCGAGGTTGAAAAGGACCTGTTTCCCTGGGCCTTATTCCCAAGTGTCTTAGTGTCCTATTGCTGTGAAGAGACACTGTGGGAGTTACAATATGATTGGCCCCTATAAGTGGCGCTCTATATTGCTATTGAGAGGTGTGGCCTTCTTGAAGTAGGCGTGGCCTTGTAGGATGTGTGTCACTGTGGGGTTGGGCTTCCCTTGTGTCACGTGTCACAGTCAAGATGTAGAACTCTTGGCTCCTCTTGGCGAGGACCTGTTTCAGTTCCCAGCACCCACATGGTGGCTAGCAACCATCTTTAATTGTGGTTCCAGGAGGCTCTGAAGCCCTACTCTGACAATGCAGGTATCAGGCATGCATGTAGTGTAGAACATACATGCAGGCCTAACACTCTAATACATTTTAAAAACGCAATCAATGTTGGTTTGTTTCACCTTGTTTTGGTTTTGTCTTATTGTTTTTTGTTTGTTTGTTTGTTTGCTTGCTTGCTTGCTTTGACTTTTGCATTTTTTGAGAGAGAAAATGTATATTTGGGTGTGTGAGGAGGTGGGAAGGATCTGGAAGGAGTTGGAGGATGGGAAAGACATGATCAAAATATATTATTTGAAAAAAAAACTTTTAAGTAAAAAATAATTTAAAAAATCAAGCCTACACTGGTCCAAATATTGAAATAAGAAAAACTTAAAACACAATGATGAATGACAAAATAAATGGGTTGAACAAAAAGAGTAAAGTTGAGAAAAACTGAGTGGAGAATTGTACTTTGTTAGTACCCAGTATCAAAATAATGTTTTTAAAAAACACATTTAGAATTACACTTCTTTAAATTATAAAAATGTTCACAAAGCCCCATTACTCAAACACCCATATTGGCATAGTGTGCATGCAGTTCATTAGAACTGAGGTTAGTGATACAAACCCTTCCTGTTCTCATCAGGGTCAGGTGGATATACAAGGAAGCTCAATTGAGGAATAAAGAGCCTTAGATAGGGTTTCTCTGTAGCTTTGGAGCCTATCCTGGAACTAGCTCTTTAGATCAGGCTGGCCTCGAACTCACGGAGATCCACTTGCCTCTGCCTCCTGAGTGCTGGGATTAAAGGCATGCACCACCACCGCCAGGCTGAATAGCCTTTCAAAATGGCATTGGGAAAACTGGAATTTCACACATGAGAAAAATGAATGTAAACCCTTATCTGACACCATCCTCAAAAATGTATTCAACATAGGCGACAGGTCTTAATGAGGAGCCAGCTCCTATGTGGGATATGAATGAACACACGAAAGCACACTCGAGAAAACTGTTAGAGCAACACAGGTTAAAACCAGAAGAAATACCTCCACAACACCCAGGAATGACAACAATTAAAAAGATTGTAACCAGTATAGGTGACAAGTGGGGACACCGAATCTCCTACTGCCGGCAGGCGTGTGAACTGCTGCTGCCCCATAGTAAAGCAAGTGCTCAGAGATGAAAAATGCTAAACACAGATTTACCATGGGACCCAGTGGTTCTCCTCCAGTCAGAGGACTTTGTTTTTAGCTCCCTGAGGCTGGAGATCAAATGAGCCCTGCCTCCATGGCTGCTAGACTGCTCACTGTGCCCACGGGCCTACCCGAAGCTCAGTTTCCACATGATTACATAGAGGCTGTTGGCAGAGTCTGGCGAGGCTTTGGGCATGAGGACAGAGGCTGTTGGCGCACATGTGACTCAAAAGCTGAGCTTGCTCCTCAGATGAGATACGCTTGAATTTGAGGAGAAGAAAAGGCGTGGTTAATTTTAAGGGGACCATAGGGCAAATGACTAGGCTTAATAGGAGTTAAATAACTGCTTACAAAGAAACTCTCCAGGAGTGAGAGAGGAGGAGAGACAGGGGTTTGAAGTATTGACAGTGAAAGTGGGGTGAGGCTTGAGAGAACTCAGGCCAGAGAGAGAGACGAGAGAGAGACAGAGAGAGACAGAGAGACAGAGACAGAGACAGAGAGACAGAGAGAGACAGAGAGACAGAGAGACAGAGACAGAGAGAGAGACAAGAAAAGAAGGCAGACGCCACCTTGGGGGGGCGTTAAAATGAAGTTCCTGAGGACCATGAACAACAGAGAGGGACAATGAGTTAGAAAGAAGCTCAGCACAAGGACTCTGGCAGGCTTCTGTTCTTGGTTCTGGGAAAGAAGCCACAGAGGAACTTCAGATTCAGCTCTGGGCCAGCGGAGACCCTGCCTGATTCAGTTCCATAGACCTGAAGTATGCTGACCACAGAGATCATGTCACAGCGAACAGCACATCTGTGTGAATGCTTAAATGATCGCAGATGACTCCGTAGTTCAGGATAGTGGGGGAGGGGGGAGAGAGAGAACTTGTCCCTGCAGAAAGACAGAGGGAAGATATTGGAAGAGACTTTGAGTCCCGGGAAAAGTGAAAGGGTGGGAAGGGAACTCCACTAGTAACCTTTGGAGCTAAATATTTGAAAGTGTTGGAGAACAAAGGTGAGCCATGCTTCTAATGCCTGCGTGTGCAAGAATCCCAGACAGCCATGGGAAGTAGGGTCTTTGGAGCAAAAAAGAATGAGATGTTTAGATCAGGTTGGGAAGTTTGTATCAGAGAGATAGGGTGAATAGCAAACTCCTGTTAGTAGAGGAAGGCTGAAATCCTAGACAAGGAATGGCTGGTGGAGAGGAAGCTGGTCACCCAGTACGGCAGGGACAGAGAACGCTAAGGAGGTAAAACCCAGGATTGAGAACTAGAAAGAGTCAAGGAACAGAATGAAAGTTCAAGGCCTTGAGCTCCTGGAGGTTAGATACTAGCATTGGGGAGACAATGTTAAGAGATGATGGCAGCCTAGTGGCAGGGACCTTTAATCCCAGCACCGGAGGCAGAGGCAGGCAGATCTTTGAGAGTTCGAGACCAGCCTGGTCTACAGAGTGAGAGGCCAGTCAAGACTACATGGGATCCAAGAGAAATCAAGATGATGGATGGATTCCTTAAGGTAGCATGAAACAAGTCTGCAAGACAGCCAGTTGGTGCAGAGGCCTGGGAAGAATCAGAAAAATGGCCACAAGTTGCAGTTTTGGCACAATAAACGAGGGGAAGCAGCTGCCTGGGCAGTCAGCACAAATCATGACCCATGCAAAAACTATGCTAATAGCATAATCCTTAGGGATTTCTCAGTGAGCACTCTGCCCTGCCCCCACCTCCAGGCCTAGGAAGGCTGGCAGCCTGTCTGCCCAGGAGGTCTCTGGGATCACACACAAAGGAGGATCACCAAGGAAGCTTGCTGCATTTTACTCTTCCCCAGGTCCCATGCTGACCACCCCAGCCACAAGCCAACTTCTGAGTCAGTGGTACGTGGGAGATGAAATTCATCGGGTACTCAGTTTATATGGAGCTGACACCATGTGAGGAATCCTGCCCAAGGAAAACATTACCAAGCTGACTTGACGGCTCAATCCTGTAATTTTAGCAGTGCGCAGGATGCTGAGGCAGTTGATATGATGGGTTGGAGGCTACTCTAGCTTACGCTGAGAATTCCACAAACTTTGAGATACATAGCAAGAGAGACCCTCTCTTGGTCTCCGTACCAAAAAACAAAACAAAACAACAACGAAAACACATAAATAAACCAGTAAAATGAAAAAGAAATGGGAGATTGCAAGTACAAATATAGGTACCAAAGGGAATATGTATTTATGAAGGAAAAAATGAAAAAAAGAAATTATAAGAAATTACAAGTATTAGGACAAATGAATTAAACATCGCAAAACCCTGAAAAATAGCATAACACTTAAATTAATCATGTAGTGCACTAGTGTGCCCTGTAGATAAACAAATAGTGGTCCCCGAAGACATGCATCCCAACTGTGAATGTGTTTCCTAGTACAGCCAAAGGTTCTTCTACGCAGATGTGAGGAACCTAGAGACCAGGAGGTGGGGGCAGGGGGCTGTTTTGTTTTGTTTAATATGATCATAGGAACCCTAAAATAAGAGAAACTTTCTGGGGTTTAGTCATAGAAAGAGCAACAATAAAGAAAGGGTCAGTGCTAAAGCTGCTGGCGTTCAGCATGGAGGAGGAACTTGACTCAAGGAAGGTATGCCATCCAGAGGTTGCGGATGGCAAGGATTCTGCAAAGGAAGTCCCCACAGGCAGGTGCCATGGGGGACCCTGTTCTGTCACTCCTGATCCCTACCTTCCTGCAAGGACTGGGGTCACTCACACTTCCCATGAGTACAGAGAGAGCAAACTCGGGAAGAAAAAGCAGGACAGAAATAGGGGGCACAGAAGAAGGGGCCCATCAGCTGACCTCTTCTAAGGACAAGGACTAGGGAAAGACAAAAGAATAACTTCCTCTCTGACCTTCTTAAAAGAAGACAATTACAGTTCAGAGACAGTGGTGTCATATGTCAGTGTCCACGGCTCCCTCTGCCCCTGTACAGGAGACTATTAAAAACTGTCCCGCCTGATCTTGCAGGGCGCTGCTCAGTAGCCTGCCCTCCTGCTCCTGCACCCACCCCACAGGGCTCCCAGTGGGACCAGGGTCAGTTGATCTCCTGAAGAAAGTATCTGGAGGCTTTTTGTAGCCTGTGAGGAATGGTAGGATTGTCCCCTAGGGATAAGTGGCCCGCTGACTCATTCAGCTGCTGTCCTACTGAATCTAGACATCAGACACTCATGGAGACAGAGCCCTACAAAAGGGCTGACCGCTTTGGCTGTACCTCCGTGTTGCCATCCTCAAAGCCATTAAATAAAATGTTGGGGAAACTAATAAAATATTAAAAATAACTGGTAAGTTGTTTATTTCCTACAGAGCTGTCACTGTGCCAAGTGAAGACGTAAGACACTAAGCTCTATAGTACGTTGGGGGTGCTGATCTGCTGTCACACAGGGTTGCTCCAGCCAGCTTCCAAGAGGACAACCTGCTGCAAGCAGAAGACAGAGCAACAGAACAATGTGCGACCCAGAGCCATTTGCAGGATGTGAGGGGTCTGATACCTAACTGCTTAATCACATCCTCCAAGTTGCTGGAAATCCCACGGAACTAATTAGCATGTTCATCATAAAGAACATGGCACACCTTTTTTAAAAAAATGTAAATAAATAAAAAGTACATCACTTGCCAAAAAGGACCTGAAAAGATGTCTAACCTTACTAATCATTAGAGAAATGCAAATCAAAACCACAATGAGGTACGGCCTCACAGTCGTTAGGATGACAGCCATGTCCAAATCAACCAACAAAAGGCACTGGCAATGGTCTGGAGAGACCAGGGTCCTTGTGTTCTGCTGCTGGGATGTAAAATGGCACAGCCACTATAAAAATGGTACCACAGTTCTCTAAAAATGATTGCTATGTTAGCCACAACCACTTTCAGGTCTATGTAAAAAAAAAAAAACAATTGAAATTGGAGTCTTGAAGAGATGTTTCTACACCCTTGAACACAGTAGCTTTATTCAGCGGAGATAAAAGGTGGAAGCAACTCATGTTCATCACCAGATGAATGACTGGGCGGTTGTGGCTTGGTTGCAGATCCCTTGCCTAGCATGTGCAAGGCCCTAGGTTACACCCTTAGCACTGCTCGGGAAACAAATAATTAATCCCCTAGAAGAATGGATGGACAAAATGATGAAATACTAGCTGACCCTTAAAGGAAATAAATGCTATAAAATGCTACAGTGTACAAGCCTTGCAGACAGTATGCTACATGAAATACACCAACTGCAAAACAAATCATGTGTGGCTTTCTTTAAATGAGATGCACACACAGCCAAACCCAAAGAAACAAAAGTCAAATAGCTGCAGGGGAAGGAAATGAGGAGGTGCTTAATGGGTCCAGGATTCACTGCCATAGAATGAAGGAGGTCTGTATGCCTTGCACAACCATGTCAATATTCTTATCATTACTAAACCACACACTTAAAAAATAATTAAGGGCAGATAGTGGGAGAAGGGCCGTCATTGCCCTCCATTTGTGGACCCTGATGACTCTACCAGGCTCCAGTGGATAGTTCTAATCTCATGGCTGAATAAGGTAGCCCTGTTAAACCAAATGTGCCACAAAGCAAAACCCAAAAGACATGGGTCTGGGAAACGGCCCCAGGGATGAGGGAGGGGGTTGCTGAGGATGGGAATAAACAAGAGAGTTTGGGGGACAGAGCAGTCAGAATACATTATACGTATATATGAAATGATCAAAGAACAAAATTTCATTAAAAAAAGTGGAGTAGCTGTGGATATGGTTCTGTATAGACTGCTTGCCTACCATGGATGAGACCCCAAATTCAAATAGCATTGCTAAAAAAATTATAATAAAAATTTATGAGTATTTAATCCTGTGTAAAATGTTAAAAAGCCAAAACAAATGTTGATCAAATCTTTAAAGACTATTACAACACAAAAACCTAGCTATTAATCTGGATTAAGTACCCTGCCTTGTGCATGGAGTCGACCAGACCAGGGTAGAAAAAGACAGGACAGGGAGGCCAGGAGGCAGGGAAGCCGCCAGGGGGAGTGAGCAGCTGAACTTAACGTGAATTGAATGTGGGACCCACAGGCAGCTGGCTCTGGCCAGCCGGCTACATCTGAGTGGCACGAACTGTGCCAGGAACCCTGTGACACTGCAGCCTCGACTGAAATTTTCCACCTTTCCTCTTACAACTGTTTCCTTGTCCCCACTGTTTATACTAATCCGGAGCTGGGGTGACTCCCGGGGTATGTTCTTCTAGCTCTAATGAAGACTCCGTCACCTGGGAGCTTCTCATCTGGCTCAGGTCTGGGCTCTGGGCTCTGACAGGCTCCCTGTGATACTGACGGTGCTGGCCTGCCTGCCATTCTGGGAGAAAAAGGAGGACCTCAGAAATCCAGCTAACAGAACCCCAAATCAGCAGTGCACACAAAGGATGTGATGGAGGTGACCCCTCTGATAAAACATCTTTTAATAGACAAGCTCACTTGATAGCTAGTTCTTAAAGCCAGTGTACAAGGAGACAGTCCCTTCCCCTGAGGAGGCTGCGCAGATACCCTGGACTCCCAAAGAGTCATGGCTGAAAACTTCAAGACCAGGTCACTGAGACATATGAAGGAGAGCACACAATTCGAGGGTGAAATAACAGTCTCATTGAAGATGAAGGTGAATGGTAAAGGGACCAAGATCTTATGACAGAAACCATTGGAGCTACCAGATGCATGGATGCATACTTGTATACATGACAGAACTGTGCCCGGTGCAAAGGAAAGAAAAAGCAATGGCAAATCTTAGAAGACAGAAGTTGGAGAGTGTGGCTTGCAAAACTACCAAACTACCAGTTTGGTCCAACAAAGGGAGAAGATTGGTAAATGTATTAACTAACATTTGCACAGGCTGCTGCTGTTTACAAAATGATTTCAAAATCATGATTCGTGTAGAGATGCCTATGAAGTGGGCAGAGCAGGATTTATGCCCAAATGAGCGGAGCAAGGAATGAGGGAAACTGGGGGCTGAGATGTGTCTGGTTTAATGACGGCTGTAAGTGGCTGGACCCACACCTGTCCCCTTTATCCCAGTACTCCGGACTATAAATGGATAGACTGCCACAAAATCCATGTAGGTAAAATTGTTTAGAAATGGTTTAAGTATTGTAGACACCCCCCCCCCACACACACCATCCCTGCCATAGAGGTGACCTCCAAAGGTCATTTAGATAGAAACCCCAAGTCTTTCAGAACTCAGTTGCTATCAATAGAAGTTAGCCTGTGTGCTTCCCAGATATGAGTCAACAAATGTAAGAGGTCAGAGGGTTTGTGACTCTGCCTGGATGGAGGGGAAAGCTAGCACAGCTGTCAGTACAAGTACACCCCGTACTCCTGTCCTTTACCTAACAGGACACAGTGAACTCTGATATGGTGCCTATCTTTTGTGGGCATGTGTGGTGCGTAACACCCATGGTTTTTGACTCCTTGTGTGGGACTCAGAGAGACTGGGAGTTAGTTTGTGCACCCATGGGTTTTAATTTGTTTCTCTTTCTCGTGGACCAGAGGGACACTATTCTCTACGTACCCTGGGAGTGCAAGAGATGTGTGTGATGGGTAGGTGAACAGGATCTAGGAAGTGGGGTGTTTTCCCAGCCTCCCCCAAACAGACCATGTGGAAGGTCCCATGTGCAAAGGAGGTCTCACTCACCTCCCAGGGCCCACACCCACCCCTGGAGTGGTTCTGGGGCAGAGTCCAAATAAGCACGGCCCCGTCAATCATTGAGCTGATGCCATTTCTTCCCTGGATTTCTGCTCTTTTTCAGGAAATTAAGGGTCTCCCCTCTGAAGGTCCTAGTGGCTGTTGGGCCATTTCTGCCTCCACCCACCTTGGGATAAACCATCTAACTGAGAGAGTCCATCCACAATGAAAGCATTTCTCCCGAAAGTATTGAAGCCTATAGAGCTGAAGGCAGTTGCCACCCAGGAAGATGGTGCCCTTTCCTGCTCATTTAAACCAGTACAGGGAATCACGGAGAGCAAAGGTCTTCCCCCCACTTCCTTCTTCTTCCTGCACAGAATGAACCACACACACACATGCTCAAACATATACATACACACACAGATATATGCACATACATATGCTCAAGGACACACATACATGCACACACAGAGACATGCACAGACACACACACATGCATACACACAAAGACAAACACATATGCACACACAGACACACACATGTGCACACAGACACACATACATGCACACACAGACATATACATACACACAGACACACACATATGCATACATACACAGACTTACACACACATATACACACAGGCACACCACAGCACACATAGATACACACACATGCACAAGCACACACATACACACATGCACACACAGACACACATACATGAACACACTGAGACATACACATACACACACAGCTACACACATACACAGACACACACTGTACAAACTTCTTCAGCTCAGAGACACCGGCAGGGCTTATAGATTCTGAGGGCCCATTACTCCTCCCCTCAGTTCACCCCATTTGCAAACCTGACACAGCTCAGCCCTCTTGGGGTTAGAGCTTCTAACAATGCCGAGTCTTCGTTTTTAAACCCCTTTTCATCTAAGACAGGGTCTATCCATGAGCTCATGATAGCCTCAAACTCCAGGCACCCTGTACCCCTGCCGCCACCCTCTACCTCTGCCG
>LOEQ01001251.1:152389-172714 GCA_001685075.1 Bramus lutescens
GCCCCTGCCGCCACCCACTCCTGCCTTTCCAAGTAATGGCTTTCAGGGAAGTCCTTGTTACTACACTCTGTTTCTTCGAATTGTTCTTTAAGACAGAGCTCCGAGCTGCAGCATTGAGAGGGCTGCTTTCTGTCTGTGGAACATGTGTGTGAACTACACGCTCGTAGGCATCCTCACTATTCTGTCAGGAACCTGGCGGCATAGAAGTGTCCCGACTCTGAACTCAGGAGGAGGGGTGAGGTCTTGTCTTCTTTTCTCCTCTTCACAAAGAAGACAGAGAGACTAAGAGGATAAAAATCATCTCTAGGATGAGACACCCACTCAGAATTTTAAAATTCTTGGTTAACCAGGATGAATAGACAAGAATTTCATGAGCTCAATGCAGGGTACTTCCCAGAGATTTATTTATCATATATACAGTGTTCTGCCTACAAGTGTGTCTGCAGGCCAGAAGAGGGCACCAGATCTCACCACAGATGGTTGTGAGCCAGCATATGGTTGCTGGGAATTGAACTCAGGACCTTTGAAAGAACAGTAGTGCTCTTAACCGCTGAGCCAGCTCTCCAGCTCCCACCCCCCCCCAGGCCTTTATACACAAACAAGCTCCTCATTAAAGTGAAAGTACAGGTTTTGTCACCAGTAC
This sequence comes from Bramus lutescens, assembly GCA_001685075.1. Lineage (NCBI taxonomy): Eukaryota > Metazoa > Chordata > Mammalia > Rodentia > Cricetidae > Bramus > Bramus lutescens. The sequence goes on from LOEQ01001251.1 coordinate 153,033, forward strand.
AATACAGATAGGGTTATTGCCTCCAGACCTGGAGCCCGGGGTGATACAGGAACACAGGAGGCCTGATGGGTCCGATCATGACATTCCGCATGAACCAGGGTATCCTCAGGGTTATTACCTCAGTGTGATGCCACAGAGGCCAACACAGCAGCTCATGGCCTTTCCTGGTGTGGCTCCAGGCGGGGTAGAAAGGGAATTTGAGAATTCCCCACAAGACCATAATCAAATTGTCCTGAGTTCCAGTTTATACCTCCTGTGTGGTCAGTAGCTCTCAAGCTAATAGGGGTCCTAGTTGGTACTGAAATCCTCTAGAGGGAAGTGGAGTCAGCCACGACTTCAAAGAGTCCAACAGAGAAGATTCCAGGAGAAAGGAATTTACAATATGAAATTCAAGTTAGGAGCATGGCAAGAATATTACATTTCCACGTTCGACATTCCTTAGAATTATAGTCTGCTGGGGACTGGAAAGATGGCTTAGTAGTTAAGAGGACTCACTGCTCTTCCAGGGGACCCGGGTTTGATTCCTAGAAGCCACATAGCAGCTCACAACAATCTGCAATTCCAGTTCAAGGGAATTCAATACCCTCTTCTGCCTCCACAGCCACCAAGAACACTCATGGTGCACAGACATTCATGCAGGCAAGATGACTGTAGAAATAAAATAAAAATGAATCTCAAAAACTGAACAAAGAAGTACAGTGTAAAGACCATTTTGACTGCATCAACCCAAGACTGTTCTCTGTCCCGACTATTCATTTTATGCACAAAGGTCATCAAAAAGCAGCAAGGAAAAATTAAACTGTATAAGAAATAACAGAACATGACTCTTACTATACATAGAAAATATGGCTAGCTATCTAGAAATTCCAAAGGAATCTCTAGATTACTAGATTAAGAATTAAAAGAATCTGTCTAGATTAAGAGAATTCAATACAGTAACCAGATATCTGAAACAAAATAGGTCTCCAGGAGAAAAATTTAAAAATATGAAATCCATAGTGGAATGGGCTCAGGGGGGAGGGGATTCTAAGAAGACAAAACATCATACTACGTGACAAAGGTAATGCTTCAGACAAATCAGGGACAGATGACCCTTCAAATGATGGCACCAGAATAATCTGCTGAAATATAGCCCATGCGAACTACAAATCTATTTTCAAATGATAAGAAAAGTTTGCTAAAATACCTTCGTAATCCTGGAGGCTGACAAAAATCCTCCCAGAGAAAGACAGAGAGCAGAAAGCCAGTTCACCCGTGTCAGGTCACTACACTGGTGGCAGAGGAGGCTGCAAACTCAACAAGTTACTCACAGGAAACTCCTGACTCTGGGCTAAAGCATTAGCTCCAAGTCTAAGCAACAGGGTCCTGCAGATGAGGAAGAAGACTCAATACAAGATGAGCTAAGGCTGGGCATGAAGCCACAGACCTGTGATGCCAGCATTTAGGAGGTGGAGGGAGGAGGGTCAGAAGTTCAAGGCTAGCCCTAGCTACACAGCAAATTTGAGGCCAGCCTATGTTACATAAGACCATATCTCAAAAACTGGCATGAAAAGACAACTTGAGAAAAAGAAAAACAAGCTGGTTAGTAGTGGCATACACAGATAATCCCAGAATTGGGAGACAGAGGCAGGTAGATCTCTGAGTGTGAGGCCAGCCCAGTCTACAGAGTAAGTTCCAGGACAGCTAGGGCTACACAGAGAAACCCTGTCTTGAGAAAATAATTAAAAATAAAGAACAAAATAAAAAAGAAACACTATGGCCCAGAATTAAATAAATTCTGGAGAGATGCCTCAGAGGATAAGATCACTTACTGCTCCTGCAGAAGATCAGAGTTTGGTTTCCACCACATGGCAGCTCACAAGCACCTGGAACCCCAGTTCCAGGGCACCCAATACTTCTGACCTCTGTGCATGTATGGACTTTCAGGAACAGACACATGACCACAAATTAAAAATTTTTAAAACGCCCATATTCACCTTATAATCAGGGAAGTTAAAATCTACACCCATTGCTACTCTATTCACAATGACTAGGTCATGGAAATGGCTTAGATGTCTATCAGCTGATGAGAAGAAAATGTAGTATAATACACAATGAGATATTAGTCAGCTGTAAAGAAAAACGAACTTTGTAGGTAAATAGACGGAGCTAGAAATAGTCATTCTGAGTGAGGTAACTCAGACCCAGAAAGACAAATGTCACATTTTCTTTCTTCTCTGCGGATGCTGGCTTTGATTCTTTAGATGTGTGTGTTTAAGTGGGAGTATCCATAGAAGGCAGAGAATTAGTAAGGGGCATGGAGGAAGGGTTTCAAGGAAGGGTTAGAACAAGGTGGTGTAAAGAAGAAATAGGAGTAATGGAAAAGGAAGGGTTAAATGGGGTGGAAGATGGGAAGGCAGAGTACAGGAGGGATAACTGACACCAAAGACCTTTGAAAAGGTCACATGCAACCAAATGCTATGGAAGCTTCCTAAAATATATGCATATGTTAAAGGAGTTTAAATGGAGCCACCCTGAATATGGGAGAAGGGAAAAGACAAAGCCTTCCCCAGACACCAGAGGCTATAAAATAAAAAAAGTCTGGAGCTGATATGGGCTACCTCTCCTCAAGTTATCAATGCAGTTTCACAGACCCCGCCCAAACATGGCAGGTTGCTGTCATTGCTCTTGGTTCCCCTCCAGACCTCGATGACAAGACTATTGATGCAGACCCTGCACACTTGGGTCCTGAGACATGGAGAGACCATGGCTTGTCCTGACCTGGAAACTTCATCGACACTGACTAGCTTTAAGAGTAATGAGAGGTTCAGCACATGCAACCAGGGGAGAAAAGTCATTCACCATCCTCCCCTGCAACCGAACCCTGCAAAGCTACTGTAAAGACTGACCTGGCGCTTTCTGCTTCTTGGCGCATTCGTGGAGGGAATGTTACAGAAGTAAGCGACAGCTTTCTGATTGGGTTTAATGTCCACTTCACAAGGCAGAATTCATACCAGGTACAATTAACTGCACCGAGCCCCCATGGCTGTCTAGGACATAAACTCTAGAGGGGAACCCAAGGTTAGTATTCTGCTAAATAAACATAGTATTAAACTACACCCTGAGTGCACAGATTAGTGTGTCTTCCGACCTTTATCAGAGAAGCTCCTTTCTTGCAGTTTTTGATTATTAGGCTCAACTGGTCAGCATACAGATAGTAAGACAGTGATGTGTTCAGCTCTAAAGGAACAGCTTATCACACCTCTGCCTCCAAGGCTCAAGAATCTTCGCAGAGGGGGCAGCAGGAAGGTTGGAGGAACCAGTCACGAACATATGCCGTGAGACAGGGTTTGCCATCAAGCCTGAAGACATGAGCTCCTTCCCTGGAACCCACAGAGTGGAAGGAGAGAACTGACTCCTGCAAGTGGTCCCCTGACCTCCCATGCGCATGCCGTGGCACGTATGCATGCACACACATGCATGCAGGTAATAAAACAATTTTAAATATATGCTGAAATATCTCAAAGCACTTAAAATAAATGAGATCGGGTTTAATGTGGACATGGGAGATCTCTATATCACATGTAGTGGAGAAACAGAATGATGATAACAGAACAACAATTCTGTTTGTTAGACTTATGTGTATTCTATTTACATATACGAACATGAATGCCAGAATTGTGGTCTGGCATAAACACATCATGCCAGTTGCTTTGGTGGGAGCCAAGGATTAGGATTGGCAGAATGGGCAAAGGTGAAGTCAGCTGAATTTACACCGCTTTTTCATTCTATGAGGAGCCTGCAATCATTAATCACCTGGCAATGTAAACACTGACCCCCTACAGAAACTGCCTAACTGGTTTTGTGGCAGTCTATGTTTATTTCACAATCATTTAGCGTCAAGTTGATTGCCTTTAGACCAGTTGGCAAGTGTTTTCTGTGAAGGCCACTTGCTTCTGCTGTTCTAGGGCAAAAGCAGCCACATGATATTGTGTCGTAATAAAACTTTATTGATAAAAAACAGCTGATGGGCCAGATTTGGCCTATGAGTTATAACATGGTGATGCCAGTTTAGATTAAGTTCACCAGATAACTGAAGCATTTTTAAGCAAGTACTTAGTATAATAAATAGTCTTCCTATTGCCACCTGGGTAAGCTACAGACTCAGAGGCCTTGCTCAGAATAATTTAGACTCTGGCCACATCATTAGAGACCAAACATTTATCTCAGTGTAGATAGTCCAGCCACCTTTCATCTGGGTGATGGCCATTCACCTTTCCAGCAGCAATGAAAAACATCTGAGCCTGTGAAAGGCCAGCAGCACCACACTTGAAACTCAGAGGGAAGTTTGGCAGTCTTGAAGGTGTCTCATAAGAAGCCCTAGGTGTGTGGGAGCCTTACAGCAGTGTCTCTAGCTGCCCTGTGGGGCAGAGAGGGGGGCCTCTGGATGCTGAACATACATGGGGATGATTCTGACATGGGGGCAAGTGTTGGCTCCTTACAGAGGTAGGCACAGTGAGTGTTGAGGATGTGAGGCCTTGTGACTGTCCTGCTGCCATACTCTACCCTGGGGGCCACCAAATGCTAATCTGTCAAGCTCCAGGAGCCAGGGTTAATGGTTCCTGGTTCTCACAGTCTTCAGCAGTGCTATTTTCTACAGGGACTCCAATCCTGTTACAGAGGGGCTTGGCTGCTGTCTAACGCCTGAGAGCACCTGCAGAAGTAAGGCTTCTGTTTTAATAATTCCTCTGCAACACAAATGTAGGCCAGGTAGAAGGGCCTCTGGGCTCCATGTCCAGCAACTGTCTTGGCACTGTATTTAACCCAGGGAGGAGGAGAGGAAAATATAAGGTTGCACCCTGCTCCATATTCCATCACTGACCTCAACCCTGCTCCCATAAACCTTCCTGACAGAGACAGGAGGCACTTGACTCCCAGAAAGAGAAAGAAAGCAAAATCGTACCTGCTTGGGGGCCACTGTTTTTGTTGGATTTCTCCCTTGGGGTCCACTTTGAAGAATCAGGAATGATGACTCTGCTTGGAGCTTGGCACACCTGCAGTGGCTGCCTGGTCGCACACAGAGGTCTTGCTGTAAGCCTGTAGTGTTTCCTATGGGCCAAGGTCGAGCTCCCACGGAGAGAGTGAGCCTCTTGCTAGAAAAATGACCAGTGTCTCCACTCCTCCTCCTTGGCTAATCTTCTGCTATGGCGTCCCCAGCCATAGGAGCTATGATTTTTCTTGCCCACATTTCACCCCAGGTCCAATGTAGTAAGAGGCCCTAGATGGCACTCCTAAGTCCCAAGTCCAGCACCTGAACTAGTCATGACCAGATTACCGTATTTACTGTTGTTATATACCCTCCTTTTTTTCATAGTTTCCATCACTGTAAAACATATAAAGGGAAGGGTGTTTTAAGTGTCTGCCCTAATTCTGGGCCTGGGCCTGCCTCTCTGAGGGTGTTTTTCACTGGAGATAAGGTGTCTTGGAGTCTACAGTTTCTAAAATGCTATTTTTCTAAGTCACTTTCTGGGACAGCAGTTATGACACTGGCACGCTAATGTGAGAAGCAGGGAGGAGCAGGAAAATGAAGGCGAGGGCTACGAGACAGGTATGAGTTCGCAGTTCCAACCTCAGGGCAGAACGCTATCTAGGAGCAGACAACTGGACCGTTAAGAAAGTTCTGAGATCTTCTTTCCTCAGACTCTCCTAGAAGACTGGCTAGGAACTGGCCCAGCAGGAAAGGTTTTCTTTGTTTTGTTTTGTTTTGTTTTGTTTTTTTGCTTGAGACTTTTTTTTTTTTTTTTCAAGACAGAGTTTCTCTGTGTAACAACCCTAGCTGTCCTGGAACTAACTCTTGTAGCCAGGCTGGCCTTGGACTCATAGAGATCCGCCTGCCTCTGCCTCCTGAGTGCTGGGATTAAAGGCGTGTGCCACTGCTGGGTCAGCAGGAAGGCTTTGAGTGATGTTTTCTCCCCCCAAACCTTCCAGAATTGGGAAGCTGTTGCTAATAAACTCCACCACCTTCAAGGTTGCCTTAGCCTTCAACAGGGCCCTAGAACACATGAAATAGAGATTGAAGTCCCCAGAAGAAACAGCCTATCTAGTGAACTCTGGGGTAGAGGAGAGTGTCATAGAGTTATGGGGATCTGGGGACACAGCCTAAGAGGCTGAGAAAACTGAAAAGGGACACTGACTTCCAAGATCAGAGGTAGGTCTTTCGGTTCTGACTGGCACTTTTGTAGCCGAGGAGAATGGGCAGGATTCCAGCTGAGGCGGGGCAGCAGGCCAGAAGTCCTTGAGCCACAGGTAAATTATTACAGCTTTTATCATCTCTCAAAGCTCTTCTGGCACACAAAGGTCTAGGTTTACATCTCATATAAAAATTGGAAGTTATGAGCCAGGCAGTGGAGGCACATGCCTTTAATTGAGGCAGAGGCAGGCAGATCTTTGTGAGTTTGAGACCAGCCTGACCTACAGAGCTAGTTCCAGGACAGGCTCCAAAGCTACAGAGAAACCCTGTCTCGAAAAAACCACAACACACACACACACACACACACACACACACACAAGTTATTTACAGCAGAAATGGGGAAATCAGAATGAGTTAGGAGCCTACTCAGGAAAGAAATGCCCTTCAGTCTCTGAATGTTTGTTTAGTCTTTCTCTGGGTATGCTGTATCAAGCTCTAGGGGGCATACAGAGGCGGCAGGGTTGCTAAGACTCAGTGTTCATGCAGGCAAGGCTTCATTTGGAAGCCAGTTAAAACACCCTGTACATGGTGGGTACTGAGAACCCCAGACTAGCGCCCTGGGGGAGTCACTCCCAGGCGTGACTTCGGGAAATAGAAACTGAAGCCCTGGTCTCTACCCCAGCTACCATCTGCTGCAACCAGAACGATGAGCTCCTGAGGCACCCACCAGAGGCAAGCCTAGGCAGTCAGGGTCCTTGGTAAAACTTAATAAAAGCATTACAAATAAAAAACAGAGTCAGAGAATCAGTTAAATGCATGACATACTGATGGTGTAAATACAGGTGAAGGGGCTGGAGAGATGGCTCAGAAGTTAAGAGCATTGCCTGCTCTTCCAAAGGTCCTGAGTTAATTCCCAGCAACCACATGGTGGCTCACAGCCATCTGTAATGAGGTCTGGTGCCCTCCTCTGGCCTTCAGGTATACACACAGACAGAATATTGTATACATAATAGGCAAACAAATATTTTTTAAAAATACAGGTGAAGGAAGACAGGAATTTATCAACCTGCCCAGTGGTCTTTCTCAAAATCTCTTAACATCCTTCTTGGGTGTGTGTGGCCCAAGTTGACCTTCAGAGCACAGAGGTCCCACCATGGGGTAGACTCAGAGGGCCCCTCTCCTTTTTCTTCTTTGGAGGACACATAACTCTAGTTTGCTTTCTGTTGCTGTGATAAACACGGTGCCCAAAAGAAACTCAGGGGAGGACAGGAAAGGGTTTATCTAACTTTCTCATCCAGGACACCATGCATCACTGAGGGAACTCCAGCCAGAATGACAGCAAAGTAGGCCCTTGAAGCAGAATCCATGCCTTTGTAACGGTATACAGCCTGGTTTCTGTTCATATCACATACATTTTTGCCTATCCAGCTCCCTTTTTAAAGTTACCTCAAAGTGGGTGGGGTAGAACACAGGTTATCTAATAGTAGGTTAGACTGATTTGTAACTTTAAATCATCCTCCTGACTCTCACAGAAATCCGGAGCAGAGCTGTTGATGGAGAATTGTTTCCTATTGTCGATTCTCATGCAATAGAGGACAAAACTGGCTCCCAGGTGGAGGGACCCTTTCCTAAGGACTTGCAGGGTACTTTGGCCATGGTCGCTACTCTATGAGGAACCTTCTCTCTGCATCCTGCCTTCTCTTCCTTGAAGAACACGTTCTATGCAAAGTATGTTTGGACAAAGATGACATGCAGACACCGGGGGTAATGCGCACTGTTTCCGATTCTCCTCTGTTTCTCGTTGGCTTACTTCCAATATCTTTTATAGTGTTTGTCTTACCTTTCTTACTGACAAATATTGTATATACCAACCATGGATCATGCAGGACTCTCCTGTTCTGTTCTCCTGGTAGGTCATGTGCTTTGTGTCAGCTGGGTTACGATGCAACTCACTCCTTACGGTAAAAACGGCCCTGACTGCTAAAACACATCTGTACTGGGATGACTTGCAAACACACTGTTTGTGCCCACCAGGGACCCACAGTTGTGAGTCTCTCTCAGCAAGCTAACTTCTCTAGGTGGGACGACCCATTTGGGGGCCCCTGGAAGCTAAGTCAACAAAATTATTACAAGAGATTCTAGCCTCTGGGATGTGGTGTTTGTATACTCGGCAGGTCTTATACCTACCTGGTGTGTTCCTGTCTTCTATTCCAACTGAGCAGCCTCATGCCAAATATGAACCTCCTTAGTTTTGTGCATATGAACATTTAGTTGAGTCTAACACCAGCCCCCGGGGTGCACTGCAGATGTTTGGGTTGAGCTCGGCAGGTTCTGCATCACGCTCCGTCTCTGCTTACAGGGAACACAAGGCACCATGGTGCACCTGGTCCGCCTCTGTGAGAGCAAGTTTTGCAAACAGTGTTCACACGTTTCATGATGCTTTATTCGTGGTAGAGTACACTCGTACGATAAAAGGCCCCTCCCCGATAACCTACAGCCTTACTTTTTAGATGGCAAGAATCCAACTGCTATAGAACCAACGCTAACTTTCTGATAAACACAATAATACGTAGCCTAGCCCAGATGAGAGGAGTCAGTTTCGGTGGAAGTGCTTCATTCTTTTTGTAAACAACGGCACACTTGGTTGAGCAGTGGCCCAAACTGAACGGAGCTGCTTCTCTGGGACTCCCTTCCGGATGGAAACGTCAGGCTCGCCTAGTTGCTTCCCTCGCTTGGAGTATGTTCTTCATTTGGCGGGCCAGATGCTGAACTCTCATCGGTCTCTTGCGTCTCTTGCCTCTCTTGCCTGTCTTGTGCAAGGGCCACGCTCCGCCGTTCCGCAGCGGCATGCTTCCGGATCATAGCTTCCGTGTAGCTTTGAATGATCTGATGGGCCGCGAGAATGTGCTTCTGCTGCGCAAGCCTCACTGAACCAAAGCAACAGGGGAAGCTTTTACTCTTCTACTCAAAATCGTCCCTCAGCGTTTTTAAAATAGTGGTAAAAAAATATGTATATATGTATTTTTTTGTCAAAATGCATATTTTCTGTTTTGGGTTTACTGTGCTCAATAAAAACGATTCATTGCGTGTTTTAGAAGGACATTTTCTGAAAATAAACCAGACCTGTTATATTTTGAATTTGAAGTGTTTTTCCATGGAAAGCTTGGCCACCAGCTGTGGCACTATTGAGAAATAATTGGGTTATCAGTGTTCTAATTTCACGAGTTATCTCAAGTGCCAAATCTAACCTTATAGAAGTTCATTGAATTGTATAGACTTGGGATCTGATTAATTTTGGTGTGTGATGTTTTTAAACATAAAAGTATTTTTTATAATAAAATTTATATAATGAACAATCTATTGAGTCATAGTTGCATGGACTAATAGGGGGTGGGGCCTAGTAGAGGAAGTAGATCATTGGGGCGTTGCCTTTGAAGGGTACATCTCGGCTCTGGACCATTCCTTTCTCATTCTTGTGGTGGGACCAGGGCATGGACATCTTTCCTCAGCTACACTTTTCTGTCCTTCTTCTGCCTCACCAAGGCCCAGAAACAATAGCTCCACTGATCTGTTGGATGGGATCATCTGGGACTATGAGCTCAGATGGTGGTCCTAGGAGCAAACCCTATGAAAATGCATTGCTAAGCTTTAGCACAGGCAACAGCAAATGGCGAAGCTCCTGGGAAGGATGAGTGTTCACGTTGATAACAGTGGTGACATTAGCAACCTGCACTTGTCCCTAACTCATGCTAGAGACTGCTTCAGACAGTTGACGTATGAGCACTCATTTAATTCCACCACAACCTTAAAAGAGAATATTATTAGCAGTCTCATTTTTAGAAGGCTGTAGACACAAGGGAGTTCATTAGACAATCTATCCCAAACCATACAGCTAGCTAGTTAAGGATTGTAAGAGGTCCTAAGTTTACAGGCATGGTGGCACATGCCTGTAAACTTAGCACTACAGATTGCTAATTCAGGTCAGCCTGGGCTATATAATATATGAGACCCTGTCCCCCAAAGGAAATTAAATGAACTATGTATCCTTTGCTATTTGGGTATCAATTACTTTACACAGGGTAGTTTATATAGCAGATCACCCCACTTTGTGGTAAAATAGTTGAAAACACAGGGGCTTCGGGGACACAGGGGTTTTCTTTTTTAATCATTTCATCTTTAAATTTTTTCTATGTATGTGTTATAGGGTTGTGCTCATGTATGCAGGTTCCCTCAGAGGCTAGGAGTGCCAGATCCTCCGGAGCTGGAGTTACAGGGGCTGTGAGCCACCCAACATGGGTGCTGGAAACCAAAATTGGGACTTCAGCTTCTGCTGCCCAGAGGGACTTGCAAACTGATAAATGATAAGTCTATTTTTTTCTTCCATCTCTTTCAATTCCCTTAGGAAAGTTGGCTCTGAAGAAGGCTTAATATTTACCGTTAATTCTCAGGGATCTTGAAAACATAGCAGCCCTTTACACTACAATATGTATTACTTGGTCTGTATATTTAACTCTGTCGCTGTGGACACCGCAAAGCACTGGCAGTGGGAGCACAGCATCTTTTGTGTGGGAATCCGGTAGAACCCAAGAAAACATAAAACCCACACATTCTTCTGTCCAACACTGACTTGTGCTGTGGGAATCTAAGGGTGGTGGCCATGATGTGTGTAAATACACTGATCGCAATAAACTAAGGACGACAGAAAAGACACTGTAAGCGGACTAAAGCGTGGATTGCTAGAGAGGTCCTGTTCTCAAGTCACGCTACCACATGTAGGAAAAAAGCAACATTCTTCGACCTAATGCGCCAGAGTCCACTAGCCCTTCGTCCTTAATCAAGCACATGTTGTGCTTTTCTGTCTCAATCTCTCCAGGGCTCTCTACCAGCTAAAGGCCTGTGGGCCACTGTTTCACGGTTTTGTCCTAACGACATCCCTCTCTGGGATCAGACCTGGCCCCAACAGTTTAAGGGTTCTGAAATAATCTTTTGCTTCTTCTTTAAAATTTTTATTGTTATTATAATTTTAATTATGTATATGTGGGCGGGAGGATGTCCGTATGACTGCAAGTCCCCACAGAGGTCAGAGGTGTCAGATCCCCCTGCAGCTGGGGTTATAGGAAGTAGTAAGCCACCTGAAGAATGCTGGGAATCAAACCCAGGTCCTCAGGAAGAGCAGTTCGTGCCATTAAAGCCACCTCTCCAGCCCCGGGTCCTTTCCTGTTGACTAAACTCACCATTATTTTAAAACTTGCCATTTTTGACAAAGGACAAATTGAAACCGTTATACTTAGATGTCACCCCAGCAGAAACGCTATTAGCAGCAGGGTGTCCTTAGACTCTTCGGACACCCCTGCCTCAGTACCCACTGTTTCTGCACCCGGTTTGCAGAAGGCTGCAAGTGTGTGAGTCAAGGCATAAAACTCCCTCAGAACTTCAGAACTTCCTGTTAAAGGAATTGACGTTCTGCCAATCTGACGGGAGCGGATCCTGCCCCCTAATGGAGGTGATTAGTTTCTGCAGTCAAGCTTCAGGACGAAAGCGATAAACTCTGAAGCAAGAACCCTCTGCTTTTTCAGAAATCCCCACACCTTTGTGAAGCACGATTAATAAAAACTCAATGACAGAAAAAAGGGGTTCAACATAAAGGTCAGAAAAGCCAAACAGCCAGCCATTGGCTCTTGCCTCAACCTCAGTCCGAAATGGTGATCCTGCCTCTAGGAATCCTCAGAATGAGACTGAGAGAACCATCTCCTCCCATTTTGAAATCCTCTCTAGTTCTGGGATTAAGGGCAGGCACCACTACTGCCTGGTTTCTATAGAAAGCTAGTGTGGCTACTGGGATTAAAGGTGTGTCATTGCTGCCTGGTCTGTAAGGCTGGTCAGTATGGCTGTTTAACTTTTCTGATCCTCAGGCAAGCTTTATTTATTAAAATAAAATAAAATAAAATGCCACTCCACCTTTGTCTAGAATTACACCCCTTACCTTTCTCTTTGATGAAGTCTTTTTGTACCTCTGGGATGAGAAAACTATAAACCAACTCGGCAACAATCTCCTCTGACTGAAGAGACGTTCGACTAGAAAACAACGTCAAAAACAAATGAGCAGATAAGTAAAAAATAAACTCCTGCTTTCTCTGCTTGGGCTGCTGATAGGCACTGAGACCCACGTGACCTATTCCTCAATGCCACTGCCACCTTTCCCTTGATTGGATGATCTGAAAGACCACATTCCTGGCAAGCTTGTTTGACTTCATAAAAACATTAGAATTTGACCCCATCCTGCCTGCTATGTTAGGCACATGTTAAAAATTCAGCAGATACTTGGAAATCTAAAACATATTGGGATTCAGTCCAAATAATCAAATATATGTCAAATACATATATCTACTCTGCCTTTATGTTCTGGGTATTGTAATGTATAGGACTGAAATGGACCAGAAGGATAGAAGAAAACAAAGGATTCAGTCCTCAGTGTTCCTGCCCAAGAGTGGTATTGGCATGCTGAGTCCCAGTGAATTCTGCTAGGAAAGCAATGGACATCAGAGCATGGCTTATATGTTTATGGCGGGGCCTGGAGTGTCTGAAAGATTACAATTGAATAACAATAATGTCACCATCCATTCCACAGTCTTTTCTCATGATGCATACCGGTTTTCCATTTCATAAGCGATGTCATTGATTTCCTCAGCGATCTTCTCAATTTCTGCTCTGGCTTGTTCTTCTGCAGTACTCTCTTCAGTGTTCAGTATGATGTCTTCCAGGTAGGAGGTCACAGTGCTTTGGTGTACTTTAATCACCTGCAGAAATTAAAATATATATATATATATATATACTGCTTAAGAACTTCTATTGTTGACAGTACAGAAACCACACAAACATTGCTTGATGATCTCACAGTTCTTATATTTCTTTCATTAAGTCACTAGTCCGTTTCTCATCCATCTACCTATGTTTTCTGGGCATCCCAAGTCACTTAGCCTACCTCATAACTTGGATCTTGGGTCTTACTTGGATGTTGGTTAAAAGCTCTACAAAATAATGATGATCAATAACCTGGTTTGGATTCGGGTTGTCCTTATCAGTTGTGTGACTTGGCCAGGCCACCTAACTGTAGCAGAGGTTAAGGAATATTTCCTAATACCCTTGCTGTCTTTTATCATAAATAATAGAATCTTTGGATTTCAGCTAGGCAAACAGGTACGCAAGGACTACATTTCCTAGTTCCAGTTTCTGTAGGACCACATGACCAAGGCCAGGCCAAGTCAATATGAGTTGAGGTCATTGGCCCAAAAATGACTTAGCTTCCCCCTCTTCTTTCTCTCTCTTTTTATGTTTTATTTTATGGACATGAAACCTTTGAGGACAGTAGTCACCTTAAGTTGCCACAAGGGCCATATTTTAGAGGCTGTAGAGCAGAAGGGGAAAGGATTCCAGGTCATTACGGCCCTTAATCACTTTTTGAAGATTTCTTGAAATCATGAGATAGAATATGGAGGGTTTTTTGGTATGCAGAGCACACAAATTTACATACAATATAATGAATTAGGATAAAACCAGTATCCATATAGTTGCTGCTAGTGCCTAAGAAGACCACTGGGTCCTTCCTGACCACAGCCTATGTCCACTTTCATAAGGGTCCTGGTGAGTGCTTACTTAGCTTTAGAATTTTGCTCTCTAACTATGTAATCTCAGGCAAAACCACTTAGCTTTGTTTGTTTCATACACATGCACACGCACGCACACACACACACACACAGAAAGTATCACGAGCATCAACTACTTTGCATGTGTGTCTTTGTCTCAATAAACTGTGAGTCTCATGAAGACAAAAACATTTTTATGTCTGAATATTTCTTTGAATCTGAGATAATACCCAGGACTCTGCTTGGGCTGCTGATAGGCACCAAGACCTGTGTGGTCTGTTTTTTAGAGGGCCCAAAGGTGTAATCTAAGTATGTGATACTGGAGCCTGTCCTGGAACTAGCTCTTGTAGACCAGGCTGGCCTCGAACTCACAGAGATCCACCTGCTGCCTCTGCCTCCCGAGTGCTGGGATTAAAGGCGTGTGCCACCACCGCCTGGCGTGACACTTACTCTTTATGTACCTTGAACCCCACACCTTCCTGATGTTAGCGTCTTACTGGCCGTGCAATACATTATCAGCCAAGACATATTTGTCGAATGTCTAGTACGTCCAGGGCCCACGCTGATGGTGCAGAAAGCACAACGTGAATACACGGCACACTTGCTCTCGTGAAGCTGAGCATTTATTCAGGAAGCAAGCTATAAAGACATAGGACACTAGATAGCTGGGTTATAACACAGAGATGAGGGAGTTCAATACCGGCCACAGATGTGCTCACACAAAGCCGTCCTTAAGTCAAACCAAAAACGTTAACTCTTTTGTGTCCTTCCCAGATGAGACTGAAATCTCTGCCTTTCCACTCGACTGTCCCAAGCTAAGTTTCCAATGAACTCCTGATTGTATTTCTGCCCCTGACTCGTCAGACTCTCCACCTACCTACCCACCTCCCAAAGGAGCAGTCACAGTGGCGTAAGCCATGGACTAGTCGCCATTCTTGATCTCTCCCTGTGCCTCCCTGTGGCTATATCCTTTGAAGAGGACCCCATTCTCTGCCTCACTTGCTGCCTTCATGGAATTTCTAATTCTATAATTATGCGCATGTTCCATGTTATTTAAATTGCAGGAGGGAAGGGTTCTGCCTGTGTCTTCCCTCCAGAGTACCCACAATGCCTTGGTACTCTCTAGTGCAGAGTGGAAACTCTGCATATTTGATAAATAAAATGAAAACAAATCGAAATCCCATTTAAATCATGAAGTGTCTGTACGATTTCGGGAGACTTGCCTCCATAAATATCTGGTCCTCTTGCTGCAGGCGCCTTTGCTCCACCTGCCGTCGACCACTCTCTTCTGCCTCCCGCATGCGCCGTTGGCGCTCAGCCAGCATGGCAAAGGCGTGGATCCTCCTCTCTTCCTGCAGTCTCACCAGCTCTTTGGACAGGAAATCAAGCATATCTGCCAACACTCTTCCTTCCAGGTCACCCAGATGGTTTTCAATGACCGACACCTTAAAAACAAGAGAGACTTTAAGGATGAGCTCCACTCAGAACGGTGGTTCTTAAGTGCTGGGTGACCCAGAATAACCAAGCAAGGCAAATTCTTGTTAGAACAGCCTTCACCGGGAATATTATGCCCCGATGACCCCATCCGTGGGCACTTGTTGGAAAATGTAACACAAACTTAGACCTGAGAAAGTCCCCAGGGTTCAGAGCCCTCAAGTCATGAAGAGGACTTACTGAAAAACTGAAACATTGTCTCAGCAAGGAACACAATGTAATTTTTTTCACTTTTATGCAGAAAGTCAGACATGAAGGAAGACAAGAAGTTAACATTGCATTCAATTTAATAAAGTAGAACTTCCTAGAAATTCACTCATGAGAACTTTTAATTTTTAAATATCTGCTCTTCACCTACCAACTTGAAGAGCTTTAAAAACAATGAATAGCGTGAAAGTGAAAAGCCATGGCACTTTCTAAACTTTTAATAACTTCAAAACTGTTAACAATCATCTTTGAACCAGCACAGAATAAATCTTAAATGTCCATGTATCGTTGCGGTAAAATAATGGGCCTGTGGAAAGCTTGGCCAGGAGGAAGTCACTGGTATGTGGATATCTGTGTCCTGGCTTTCGCACAGAAATGTGTTCAAGATGCCTTACCTGCTTAACTTCCCTCTCCTGAACGTAAGGGACAATCCCCCATCTTCCCACCACGTACTGCTTTAACACTGCTGGCTTTGCTCTGCACCCTCTCTGGGTTGCGTCTACAGGGAAGGGAGTCTCGGGTCTCGGGGGCAATGAGGTCACTGGCTGAGGCTCTCTATCAAGGGCAGTTGTTAGGCCAGCTCCCTCATCCCAATCCTCACCCCCACACACTTTCAAGCTCAACGTTGGTTTCTTTTTTAAACAGGAGCACCAACAGGTGAAGCTACGGCACATCACTGCTCATATATCAACAGTGGATGCTCACCCCACAGAGGGTGGCTTCTCTGCCTGTCATCATGGACCAAAACGCTCTGTCAGATTCACAGCTGCCTTTTCATATCCAGCCCCACTCCTTTGCAGGGAACGTAGCCAGGAATGCTTGGGTCAGGAAACAAAATTTGAAAGCAAAAGTGCTCAGGAGGCATTCTGCTGCAACTGTATCATTAATTCCTCACAAAGTGAAGCTGCGTTTCCTGGACAGGTTCCCACAGAAGTGGAAAGAGGTAGAGAGACTAGCATTGCTAAACCTGTGGAGTACACCCTCCCTCAAGTTCCTGCACTGGGTACCTTGATAGGACCAAAGATAAGCAGTCTTTGGAGGAGCGACACAGACATTTGCATGTAGCTCGGCTGACCTGAATATCTACTACTTAGTCGGCTTAGCTCCATGCACCTCAAAGGGCTAAGGAGGGCATTTTCCCCATTGTACCCCCTGGGCATTTTCCCCTTCACATCTCAGGACCTCCTGCTTTCACGGCTTACCATCCTGTCCAAACATCTCCAAGACTCCAGGACCACCCGAGTCAGACAGGTCCACAGTAGCCTCAGCTTTCATCGGTCCTACTTTTAGGTGGCACAGCTTAGGACGCTCTTACTGCCTCACCTTGCGCCTACTCCCCCAAGCCCACTGAACATCAATGGCATTGCTGCCGTATAAAAGAGTAAAGCTGTTGTCATTCCCAAGTTGAGCTTCTTATTTGTGCTCAATTCCCATCTAGCACGAGAGTCGTGTGTGCTTATTAAAAGCAGGTCAAACAGTGTTGCTGTAAGTGTTAGTACTTTAACACTAAACTGCAAATCGATTCATTTTGAGGTTTGGTTTACAGAAATCTGGGACTAGGAGTAAATAACCGAGGTATAGTCGGTAACACTTGAGAACAATCACAGAGAGATGAATGCCGGATGCGGGGGTGGGGNNNNGGAAGGGGGTGCCATTGTTAGTTTATGTCAGACGGCAGAGCAGGAGAGTCTGACAGAAGTCACCAAACATGATGAGACAGTGGCGTATTTGATGGGTAGCTCAACCAGCAAGAGCAATTCACATGTGGCTCCAAAGTTCTACAACTAAGGGTCAATGTTTTAAAAGAAATCTCATACTGTGCTTTTTCATGTTACTTTTTGTTGCTGTTGTTGCTCCTTTAGACATTCCACTATGTCCAGGCTTCAGGGAGTTGGGCAGCATTAGTCAATGCTTAAGATAAATCAAAAGGGAAAACCATAAAGTTGGAAAAAGTGTATTTGTTTGGTTTGGTTTTGAGGTTTCTTTCTATTTTTTTAAGTAAAGACAAGAGCATCCATTAGATTCATCAAGGGCACACCCCACGTAATGTGGACTGCTGCAGAATGCTGTGTGCCTGGGCTGTAGAGCAAGTGTTAAAATCTTTTCATCTATTGTTATTACAGCGCTGTTCACTGGACAGTAGCTACCCCTAGAGGGGAAGGCACAGCAAGCCACAAAGGGCGCAAAAGGCAGAACCTTGTTCTCATGCAGGTTCCGCTGCCGCTGCTTCTCTGCTTTCTTCACTAGCTTGTCGTCCTCTTGCAGGGCGTGGCTGGTACGCAACTCCATGATCAACTCCAGCCGCTTCTCTTTGCCCTCAAACATCTGCACCAAAGCAAATCCAGAAAGAGTTACCTGTTACGTTGTGCCAAGACTGCCAGAACCGCGCGGTGAACTGGGAGGCATGCGTGAGCCACAGGCTCTGCTGCTCACTAAAACAAACAAACAAACAAGCAAAAAACAGACAAAACAAAACAAAACCCTACCACGGCATTATTTGAGGCCAGTTTGCTTTTCAGATGAACTAACCCCTGGGCTCATAGCACACAGCACACAGTCCGCTATCTGAAGGGAACTGCAAGTTTCTCCGCGGATTAAGGAGAGGAAGCACAGCTGCCCTGGACTTGCAGTCTCTCAAAAACTGACGGCCTCAGAGGGAAAGGCGTGGAAGAGGGATCTGTGTGTTTCAAAGTGAGATGTTTCTATTGCAGCCGCAGAGATCATCTGGCCAAAGCTTAAAGTCAGGACCAGCACTGGGCCTGCTGCCTGTTAAGGGGACATCCCTCAGACTCAAACTACTTCCTTCTAAAATGAGATTTCTGGTAGGAAGAATGAAAAAAAAAAAAGAATACACACAGGCATATAGCTCAAAACTATAACGACTTTGTGTTTCTAACACAAGTATTGCTTACTCTATGCAAACTCAATTGTTTTAAGGCATAATAGAAAATTAGGGAGTCCCTCTTGGTTTATAATGCTCTAACTGTCAAAATTCAGATGCGCATATCTGGGGAGTTAGCAATTCCACAAAAGAAAGAGGAGTTCACATAGCCCAAGTTATAACTGCGGCACAGGACAGGCAGGTGATTCCTGTCATCTTGACCTTGTGTGGCCCAGGACAAGGACGGCACTGGGAGGGAAGGGGAGTTAATCCTGGAGCACAGTGGAATAGGAGGGCAAGGCACATGAGGAAATTGGCCTTGGCAGCAAGTACAGATGCGGTTTCCAGCGTTCACGATCGCGGGAGAAACGCTGGCCAGTGGTCTGAGCTACGCACCATGTTCTGTACGGCTCTGCCCCGGAGTAACTTCTGCAGATAGATCACAGCCATTTCTATTTCTCCTTCTTCCTAAAGAGACAAAGGGAGGACCGGGTGAGGACTGCAGCAGCTAGAGTGCTATACGTTTTTGAGGGAACCTCTTTCAAGCGTGAGACTGTGAGAGATGTCAAAAGAATTGAAAGAGAACTGAGATTTGTGGATCCGCTGTTGTCAATGAATACATGGTGTCTTAAATATTATATACTGTATCATTAAAATGTATCACTGTTATTGTGAGTAATACATCATGATGAGAGCCTAAAAGAAAGAAATGATGGGACTGCCAAGTTAGCCCTGCACCTGGAGCCATTCCCAGAAAACTCATTCCGAATCCACAAATACAGCTAACAATGTCCTTTAACATTGGGATTTTCATGTTTGCTTCTGAGTAATGAAGGGAGTGGCTAGAGCAGGGTGCTCTTCACACGAGGTAGCTCTACTAGCAAATCAGAACATAGTGGTGAGAGTCGTCAGATACAAACACGGACTTATGTAACAGTTCTGGTGCTGGGAGTGGGGAAGGGGCCGCTTTCTGCAGGGATATAACTCCTGAGAAGCTAGCCATGCTTCACTACAGGGCCCTGTGCCCATGTACACGCCAGACTTGGTGGGTTTCCAAAAGAGATCTTGCAATTAGGAGGAAATCATGGTGGAGGAAGAGATGGGAGGAATTAGAATGGAGTGAATGAAAGCCCTGATCAAAACACAATTTATGCATCTATAAAATGGTGTGTCCAGTGCAGCAAAAACAAACCTGAAAATCTGATAAGGCCTCTCAATGAAAAGGCAAGCAACAGGCAATGGCGGAAGGTTATGGGTAACCAGAGGGAGACACAGGGTATGGGGAGGG
>LOEQ01001251.1:211346-224168 GCA_001685075.1 Bramus lutescens
GGGACTTCCTGTTCTCTTTAGCGTGACTGCGAAAGTGAGTGCAAATCGCCGCCGCTTGGGGTCTTCTCGTGTGTGCACTCGCTGCTGCGTTCCACTAGAAAGATGCCGGGTCTGGCCTCCGCCAGCCCTGCCCCACCTGAGGCTCAGGAGAAGAAGCCGCTGAAGCCATGCTGCGCCTGCCCGGAGACCAAGAAGGCTCGCGATGCGTGGTCAGTGCACAGCCGGGGAGGGACGACCGGGCTTCCGCACGCTCGCCTCAGCCCTGCCCCCTGGCCCTTTGGAGTAACGGGGACCCATAGTTTCGCAGTCGTCTCTGTACCCTGAGCGCACACCTCAGGTTCAGTTAGGGGTAACGGGAGAGGGCAAGAGATCAGGTTGGCCCCAAGGTTCTCGTCCTTCATTCCGTTTGCAATACCCTTTAACCTTAGGTAGGTCCAGATAGATGAAGTGCGTAGAGATGCTACTTCACTTAAAGGAACTTAAACTATGTGGAGGTTTGTTACCAGCCATTACTGTACCACTTGCTCTGATACCTTTAGCAGGATTAAAGTAAACAATTTCAGGTAACTTCTGAGAATTTTTTCAAAATGTGCGCTAATAGGACACACAGGATACATTTCTGTAGGGATCCCCTCTTAAAAGGCTGAAGGTTAAAAGTCAGCCTGTCTGGGGCTGGAGAGATGGCTCTGTGTTTTAAGAGCCCTGGTTGCCGGTCCTGAGGATCTGGTTTCGCTTCCCAACACCCACCTGGTAGCTAACAAGCATCTTTAACTCCAGTCCCAGAGGAGTCCGACAGCCTCTTCTGGCTTTTGCGGGCATTGCATACACCTGCTGTACAGACAAACATGTAGGTGAAACAACCATACACATGAAATAAGAACAAATACATATTTTAAAAACCTGCCTACAGTATAGGTGACATTAATGTTTATCTTATCAAGTCAGAAAAGGTTTGGTTTTTCTCACTTTGATGAAGTCTCAATTCTGGAGCAGATCTCATTAGGAGCCCTCAGATGATGTGAATATGCATCTCCAGCTATTTCTCCCGTCAAAGTAATGAAGTAATAGTAGAAACAGGTACGGGTGCTTGTGCTTGTAATCTCATTACTGGGGAGACTGATGCAGGAGGGTTACCACAGTTCAAGTCTAGCCTGAGCAACAGAGTGAGACCATGTTTCAAAAAACCATAGACAAAAGAGAAATTATTCGTTGAGGTAGTGAGAGTAACCACTTTGCAAGCCCTACTGTAAGTGGAGAATTTAAAGAGCAGTCTGATCCTGAGGGTCCTGCAGTGGTAATACCTGTTTATGGAAACGCTGAGAGCTTAGAAATCCAGGCAGACCTCGAATCCCTATTCTCCAACTTATGCAGGGTACTTAACATGTCTGCCTCCCGTGTGTGTTGAACGAGTCCAACATTTCTGTAAGGTTTCTGTTATATCGAGCTTCTGTCCATCCCACCTAGTCTGCCTCATCTGCTGGTAAGGATTTTAATAGTAGACTCTCTATTTCCCAACTTCATTTGAGACAGGGTCTTGACACGTAGCCTGGGCTGGCCTCCTACTCAGGATTCTCCTGCCTTAGCTTCCCAAACATGGTCTCAGGCATGTGCCAGTACATTCTGGCCCCTTGGGTTACTTTGTAGATTTTATCAGTACAATGACCCTTAATCTTTCAAAGAAGGATTCTGTTAGTGTGAGTAAGCTCACTCCATCCCCGCCTTGGGTGGATTTCAGCTCCCTGGCTACACATTGATGATCTCAGACACTAGTACAAATGTTTGTTCTTCCTTAGTGCCAGCCACTTTGGCCTTTCATGGCAGACGGTCTTAATGTCACTGCCAGAGTCCTAACATCCGATGCTGTTTTGATGGATGGGCACAATGTGTGTCATTACAAGTTTTTATTTTCTTCCTGCTTCAAAAACTTGGCTGGAACTGTCTTCCTTTCTCTTCGTTGATGGACTTTGATGAACTCCAAAGCTAAGTCCTTAAGCAGGATTCATCCTGTGGCTCCTGGCTACCAGATCCTTTTGGATGTTTATGTTGTTGGGTGTTTAATGATTAAAAATAGGTTTAAGTGTGTTTGGATGTAAGGAGAACAGGAAGTTAATTTCTGTGTGATAGTAGGCCCACAAGTTAAGCTCTTCCCCCTTCCCTTCATTTCATGTAAATATTTTTTCAGTTTATTTCATTTTAAAGAAATGTTTATTCCTTGGGTATAGACTAAAGATATCGTTTACTGTGTGTAATTATTTCATCCAGTTAGAACCTTCCCCAAACAACGATAAAAACAAACCTCAGAACCTTAGTTCTGTGGAACATCTTTATGGGTGTGGACCCATCGTATGAACAGCTAGAGCAAAGGAGCCAAGCTGTTCAGTATAGCAGAGTTTTGTTCATAACATCAGCCTCATTCTGTGTGCTCGGCCCCTCTCTCCTGCACTGCCATGTACTCTCCGCGCATGTGCTTACCGTTAGTTACTAGGTAACTAGTGCATTTTATCTTACAGCATCATTGAGAAAGGAGAAGAGCACTGTGGCCATCTCATCGAGGCCCACAAGGAGTGCATGCGAGCGCTGGGATTTAAGATATGATGCGGTGAGTGAACTGTATCACTTAGAGTCCGCATTGCTTCTCAGGGTTAGCTCCGAGGTACCAGGAGGCAGCTTGCCTGGTTAGTCCAGCGTGTTAAAAAGTAACTTCAGTTCCTAGTATGGGGTAGTAAGTGATGGCAGCAGCTTGAGAGCAGCCAGTAAATCTGAGCTGGAATATGAAGCTTATGAGAACTGGTTTGCTAAGAGCCTTTGGATTACATTGCAGTAAGAGGGACTCAGGCTGTGGGAAGTTCAAGTACCCTGTTCTATTCCAGTTGCTGTTTTGAGGTCTCGTTAGAGAGGCTTTTCCTCCATGCCACACGTGAAGTAGGAATGTGTTTCCCTGACACTGTTCCAGCCTCATCCAGTACCACCTACGATGGTAGAGGTGTCCTGTGGCACATTCCCCAGAATGTCAGCACTAGCCATGCATGACTTTTAAGCACTTGAATTGGACCTAAAGAGGCTGGGGAACTGAGTTGTTAATTTGGAAGAAGGTTAATAGTGTGTGGCTGATGGATACTGTGTCTTTAGTCACCATACACCTGTGTACTGAGCATCCTCTTCCAGGGACCACCCTGCTTCCCTCCAGCCAGGACGTAGCTCTGGGAAGCATCTGGTTTCACCCCCAGCCTGTCCCTAGCACCTAGACCACGGCCTGGCATGTAGTGGGTGCTGAATAGGGTGTCGTTAATTAAGGGAATGAGTGGATGAGAGGAGAAATTAATGGGGTTCAGTGCAGCAGGATTCCTGAGGTGGGCTGAGCAGGAGGGGGACTGGAAGCTCAGCCTCCAGGCAGAGCTATTTGTGCCTCTCTCAAGTCACACCTCACTGCCACTCCTAATTTAACGACAGCAGAGAGATACCAAGGCCACATTCCAGTTTAGTAGTGGTGGAGAGCTGGTTTCCTTCTCTTTCACCTCTCTTTGGAATGTCGCTTGAGTGCTCTTGGTCTTTGAAGTACAGAAAGAAGATGAGTGTCCCCCACCTGATAAGAAGTGTGGCTGGAGAAGGTGTTTGAAAGCCCAGGCCCCAGCATCTGTACATCAGAATGCGCTCTGGCGCTTTCTCCTCAGTTGTATTAAGTTTTGCCGGGAGCATCATGGGGGAGTTGGAGGTGCCCTGAAAGGGTAGTGGTGGGATTACGTCCTCCAAGCAGAGGCCCTCTGCGTGTTGCTCCTAACACTCTGTGAGCTTTCATCGCCAGCATGCTCGTTTTAGGGCTCTACATTACCTTGATCTTCAGATTTATGATGACTACTAATGAAAAAGATCAGTTACTGGAATGCATGGGAGCACACCTCCCAACCAAGCCTCAGATGCACTAGACTCTAGTACAACCGCCTGCCCTGCCCTGTCTCTTAGACTGCTAGACTGTATCTTCTGAGAACCTCTTCAGAGGAAAAGCACTTCACAAACTTGGGGTGTTTCAACAGTCGTCATAAAAGCTCCTTAAATCAAAAACCTAAGTAGATCTCAATCGGAGCTGGCACAGCAGTTGGGGATAAGTTATCCCCTCTTATGCCCTCTCTCAAGTTAATCTACATCAGTCGCTGGTTCTCACCTAGAGATGGACCTCAGAAACACCTAAGGGACACTTTCCAGAATTCACAGGCCGTGGCCTTACCTGCTGACTCCAACTCCTAGATGGTTTTCAAGTCCCTTACTTCCATTTGCTAGCCCTAAAGAAACAGGGACTATGCTGAATAGCAAATCTCTGAAGATTAAATGGTAGCAAAAGAAGGGACTCAGAAACTATAAAGAAAAATAGGTATCTTGGTAGTGCGTCTAGACAGTCTTCAGTCGTACAGTGTTTTCTCACTGAGAGCCAAGGTAGACAAATAAGCACCTAATTAGAAATATCAGGGAGTGAGTAGGTGGCTCTTCCCTTCCTGCTTTTAAGGTCAAAAGAAACATGGAAACCCACTAAAATGAAATTAAAGTCATGGTGATGCTGCTATTTGTTTGTTTAGTTGAACTTTATTTGTCTTTTTTTTAAGGCAGGGTTTCTCTGTAGCTTTGGAGCCTGTCCTGGTACTTAACTCTGTAGGCCAGGCTGACCTCGAACTCACAGAGATCTGCCTCCAGCATGCTGGGATCAAAGGTGTGCACCACTACCATCTGGCATGAACTTTATTTTATACATATATTATTTACAAAAGCATCTCAAGAGCCTGGCGGTGGTGGTGTGCACCTTTAATCCCAGTACTCTGGAGGTGGAGACAGGTGGATCTCTGTGAGTTCAAGGCCAGCCTGGTCCACAAGTGCTAGTTCCAGGATTGCCAGGGTTGTTACACAGAGAAACCCTGTCTTGAAAAACAAAAAAAGAAAAGAAAAAGTACCTCAAGATAATGTATTATAGGGATCACCTGTTAAGACTCTTCTGAAATGCCAAAATGCAAAAGACAGTCCCACCTGCCAGGGACTCCCCACCCAGAGAAGAACCAAGAGTTTATATCCTCTTTCACAGTTAGCCGCTTCTGATATGGAGCTGGTACCAAGAGGTAAGGGTGTGCAGTCTATTTCTGGTTCCTTTTCCTGCTCAGACTTTTGCTTAAGTGTATCGTTCTTTCTTCAAGCTCTTTAGTAAAAAGGGAATTTAGATGTTTGTGTCGTGGTGAGGCTTACTTCCTGTCTAAAATCTAAACAAAGGGAACAGGTTTAGGAAGCTCTTGAGTTAGACTTGGCGCCTGAGTAGCCATCTTTTCCATGGTACTCTCTGTCTTCTTGCATAGGGACTAGGGTGGGGTGGATAAGGGGCTATGGAGAGGCCTGGCACTGCGAAGCCCAGGCCAGCCCCACTGTCCTCTGCTGCTGCTCTCTGGATCTTGGCTGTGGACTCAGAGACTTTTCTTTATTTGCCCTTGGATCAAGGAGGAGCTTCCCACAGGAACTGTCCTGCACTGACCTTCCTTCAGCCTCTAACAGTGTTGCCAGCAGTTCTTGAACCAGCAGACACGTGTAGGTCTAAAAGCACAGTGCCTTGGCCTGTTTTTAAAGGTACTTCTAGGAAAAATGGTGTTTTTATCTCACCAAAAACTTCTAAAGATTAGGTACTGTAATGAATAGTTTAGGGTGGTGTTAGCTAAGCTAAACTAGGATTTTGAAAAGTAGTTTCATGCCTTGTTTAGAAGAATTGTGACAGTTATTTAGTATTTCAGGGAAGCATTTATTTCTGACCGTCTAAAGTCCATAAATCCCAAGGTTTGGTTTGATGTTTGAACTCTGACTTTCTGAAATAAAATCTTTTCTGCAGGTAACCTACGCTGTGAATGAAAAATCCCTGAAGAATGAAGAAGATTAAATATTTTGGAAGTTCCTTGATGCACTTTGATAAATGGATAAAGTATAATTTATTAAAAAACAGAAAGTGTGGCAAACCATCTTCGTTGTGGTTCTTCTGTTCCTCACAAACCCACGTGACTTTCTGTTCCATTCCCTTTCCCTCTCACAGCATATAGCAACAACTCTTGGCTGTGAGTTTCTTCTGCATTATTGTGACGTCACAGGATTGGATAGTTATTGTTAGGAGCAAGCAGATTCTTCTCTCAACCAGTAGAATCTCCAGCATTAGGTTATGGAAATAAGAATGAACATCTTTTCCCTGTTGAAAATGACGTCACAGCCATGTCATCTCAGCCAAGACTTGCAGATAACCATATTTAGCCTTTTCGTGCATTGAACTGAAAATCTCATGTGCAGACTGGAGATTCAGTGCAGTGGCTGCGAACTTGCCTGGTGTACACAAGGCCTTGAGTTCTAACCTCAAACAAATAAAACCTCAAAAACAAAGGATGCTGAGGAATATCACTAGAGGACTATTTCATCTTCATGTGTGGCGGGGTGGCAAGGGTGTTTCTTTATAGAATAAAAGAGCTCAGATCCTTTAAGACTGGCCTAATTCACTGGTTAAACGTGACTTTTTTTCCTCTTTTTTCCCTTTTGTTCTGGTAGTCATTGCGCTGGGGATTGGGCCTAGGGCCTTAAGCGTGGGAAGTGTTCTCTGCAGCTTTGCCCCTAGCCCTGTGCGTACTGTTTATAGTGTGATGGAGGCAGGGTCTCACTTGAGTTCAGGTTCAGCCCAGGATGAACCTGAACGTGTTCTGAGGCCTTGAACTTGGATTCCTCCTGCTTTGGATTACTGCTCCAGCAAGTCTCTGGCTTATCTGCTGGCTGTGTGCTATCAATAAGTCACAGTGTCTTTGAATCTGAGTTCTCATCTGAAAAGAAACAGTAGTTAACTTAAGGTTTTGTGAGCACTAATGTCATTTGTAAATCAGATGCCACTAGCGTGTAGTGTTAACTAGAATTAATTCTTTGATTCTTTAGTCAGTTTTTCTTAGCATTCATTTGGATATAATACTTTTAATAAATGCTGTATAGTTTACAGAGGCAGCTATAAACCAACTTCTTGTTCAGGACAGACCCTTAGTAGATTGCTGTTCAGACTGCTTGCATATGCCCTAGACTACAAAGTGGAAGACGGATCTACAACCCCAGCAGCCAATGTCACGTTTTAAATAAACTGGTAGACAGCCTCTGTGTTTACATTTGGGGAGTGGTGAGACAGGTCTTTCCTTGTAGCCCAGGTAGCCTTGAACTTGTGCTCTTGCCTCTGCTTCCTGGAGTTGCAGGTATGTACAGTCATATTCTACATTATAGAAAGATGATTTTTGTTTTATGCATCTGAGTGTTTTCCTGTATGAGTGTCTATCTCTCATGAGTACTGGTGTCCTCAGTGCCCCTGTGACTGGAGTTACAGATGCAAGTCATTGTGTGGGGGCTGGGAAATGGGCAGGGCTCCTTTGCAAGAGCAGCAAACAGTCTTAACTGCCGAGCCACCTCTCCAGTCCTAGTTACACATATTTTGAGGTGGAAATAAGACTTTTTATATTTTCTAAATGTGCTCTTAATTTACTAATGAGATTGTAATAGCTCTTCCCTTTAATATTTTGGATGTAAGAATTAGATTAATTAGATGTAAGAATTCATTCTGTGACTTACTGTAGCTTAACCATAACATTGTATATGTACTTACTATGTGTCAGATACCCTCCAGCAACTGCATCTCCGGCCAAGGCAGGTGGTATCAGATACATAAATTCTGGTGTGTGTGATGTTGTTAACTGGATTTATGGTTATGTATAGAAGAAATCACCTGAAACCCACCAGCCTGTCACTCACTAGAGGCTGTTCCTTGTTCAAGGCTATCGATGGTTCCTGCCCAATTCATATTTAGAAAGGCATTATCCATGTGTCCCTCAGTGTCTGAGGAGGCCAATTTCCTCAGCTTAAAGGTAACACGTTGATATTTTGACCTTTTCTAGTTTGGTATCCTCGCCTGGTTTGTAAGGAGCTAAGGCACCCATTGACAGTGCCCCTCAGAAGACCCTCTGCCCATCCTTCCCTGGTGCATAGCCTTCCCAGAGACAGTAAGCAGCATTTCAGTAATAATGCTTAGATATTAGCACAGTAGTGGAAAAATAAAGAATTTGATCTAGTAGGTGACACACCTCTTTGCCATGTCTTTCTTATGCTCAGGCATTCCTAAACTCAGTATAGACAGACACTTTGTCTAACAGTCCCCTTTGTCTAACCTTGAAACAGTCAGCTTCAAAGTTAAAGAAAACAGGCCGTGTCCCTAGATAGGGCCAGTCCAAGAATTACTCTGTCTTCTATGGGTCTGGGGAGATGCTTCTGGAGAAACTAATCCCTACTTTACAGGTGAGGTGAGTACAGGTGTTTAGAGACCAATAGTTGATGACCAGGCATGTAAGTCTAGGTTATTGGCATCTGAGCCCAGTGCCTACTGTACCAGATAAAAATTCCCATTTGTGGATATATATTTCTTTATTCAGTACTGCTTAGTAAAGGCTTACGATGTATAGAAACAGCCCTAAATATTGAGTTATGTGATCTGATGTGCTGCTTGCTCTGTTGGACTAGAGAATGATCTGTGATTTATAGCTACGCTTTCAGTTGTGAATGAGTGGATTCATTAAGTATATAGTAAGCAAACGTCGGAGAACAAACAGCAAAAGCCTATCAAAGCAGGAGCTCAGAACACCTATCAGAAATGAACAGGGAAGCCCTGCTGAGGCAACCAGCTGGAGTTTCTGTCTGGGTGGAGCAGAGTCTCCTTCATAAAGGAGCACATGACCATGGGAAGGCAACATCCTCAAATCAGCTGCTTACATTTATCCAGCAGACACCTGACTGGGAAGCCGAGGCAACTGAAACTCCTGACTGAGAGGGTCCTTCTCGGTTCCCATCCTCACCCCAAGCATTTTTATATTATGGGATAGTGTCTGATGGAAAAGCATTCTCTCATGTTTTAAATGCCCTGTGACCTTGACTGCTCTCCCTGTTTCTGAGCCAGGAGTCCAGCCTGACCCAGGACAAGTTTTGGAGGACACTTGAGATAAACAAACATGCTTGCTCTAAAGCAGTGGTTCTCAGCCTATGGGTTGTGGTCCCTTTGTGGGTTGAATGACCCTTTCACAGGGGTTGCCTAAGACTGACAGACATGCAGATACATTACTATTCATAACAGTAACAAAGTTACAATTATGAAGCAGCAATGAAAATAATGTTATGGTTGGAGGTCACTGCAACATGAAGACCTGTCTTAAAGGGTCTCAGCATTAGAAGGTTGAGAACCACTCGTCTAAAGTGTGTGCATGGTAGCAGGGCTGGAGTGGGATGGGTGGGGCTGGGGGGAGGTGGCAACACCGCTTCCAAAGTGAGCTGCTCAACAAGTTCAAGCAACACACGATGGTATACATTATATATCCAGACTGTCCTCCGGGTAGAGGGGCTGAATGAAAGGGGACACTGTTTCAGCTTTGGTGTACTCAGAGTACAAAGATTTATAAGATGTGTACTCTGCTCATAAAGAGCTTCTAAGAAAATGAGTACATAAATAAAAACAGTCATGAAAATTTGAATGTTGTTTTTTATTCTGATGGGTGTGGGTATTCAAGGTGCTTCCCACAAGAGTTCATGTGTAACTGCCCACGGGTTCTTTATTTAGTTATTAAAAATCTAAGGGCTGGGAGATGGCTTGATTAAGTGCCTGCCTCACGAGCATTAGGACTTGAGTTCCAATCTTCAGCTCCATATAAAAGCCAGGTGCAGAGGTGTGTATTTGTAACCCCAACACGTGTGTGTGTGTATACATGAGTATGTGCGCGCAACACACACACACACACACACACACACACACACAGTGTGTGTGTGTGTAAAACAGGCAGCTCTCCAGAGCTCTACCTCGCTGGCCAGCCAGTGTAGCCATTCTGAGCTCCCAGTTCACTGAGAAGCCCAGTCTCAAGAAAGGGGAAATCAATACAGCATTGACATCTAACCTCTACATGCACACGTACCCATATGATCATATATACACTTATCACACACAAACACACAAACTGTGGAGTCTGATTTGTCTTGGCTAACTCTTCCTGACCATGGGACCTACCCTGGTGTGTGGTAGATATACCCAGTGCCACTCCATTGGAGAAAACTGTATTTTCCCTCTCCTAGCCGATATCATGTATTTTTCAGGCACAGCAGGGCCAGTGCACATATGAACTCAGAGAGACTTGTGACAGCATGTACAAGACCTTTGCAAGTTCAAGCCAGACAAAACCCCAGCACAGGAGAAAGGAAAGTAGGCACAAAGTCCCACGCCTAACTAAGGAGGCACATACATTAAATCCCAGCACTTGAGGCAGGGGCAAGGGGATCTCTCTAAATTCAAGACTAGCCTGTTCTACATAGTGAATTCCTGGCCAGCCAGGCTATGAGACCCTGTTTAGAAAGAGAGTCTCTCTCTCTCTCTCTCTCTCTCTCTCTCTAACTCTTAGTAGTTTCACCTTTTGTTGAGTCTAATGAGTTCAATAGCGCATATAGAAAATTCCCATCAAGGAAAATGAGGAGAAGCCTAAGAGTCTGGAGTTTTGCGTGCAATTGTATGCCAGCTAGGTAGCTAGGTGCTGGTGCTACCTGGTGCTACCCAGCACCTGGGTTTATTTTCATCTCAGTTCTGTCTTCCAGGACCAATGAAGCCAAGCATGTACATTCGTACATTCTTGTTCAAGACAGGCAGAAGAGGCAGAAACCTGTCCCCAGGCATGGGAACTCTGAGTCCACCTTTCAGTCTGAGTGAGCAGTGTTATTATGTGTATTTCTATAAAACAATAGTTGTCAGTGGTGCACCTAAGGCTAAGTGGTCTAAACAGGGCCCACCTCTTTCGTATCTTGTCAGATCACTGGGCAAAACTGAAATTCTGTTTCACAGGAGGAAGGGGCCAATGGATATTAAGTCAGAAACTAGTTTTCCATCTCACCCACCAGACCATGAGGTCATCCTGAATGATCACACTGGGCGCACAAGATGATTTTCTCTTTGTGTTGACTCAAATGTCAAGGAGAAAACCTGGTGAAGCGTGAGAAATCAATGTCCAGGCTCCAACAGTCAGCAAGTGCTCAGGAAGCTGTTCCCTGGAGAAGAGCGTGTGGAGGGTCTGAGGCAGGGCACATTCGGCTCCAAGAAGCTGGACACCCAGCTGCAGTGCCATAAGCAATACAGATGTGGCACCCACTCTCCGGTCAGGAGTCAGGAGATGGGAGGTGTCATGTTTATGATCACGGCAAAACCGTACTTTGAGCAACCCCGGCTGCTGCTGTTTATCTTTGTCCTTGTCCTTTGGCACACCATCTCCTGACCATGGTACCTACAAGTGTTTGTCACACAGTTGGACGAGAGAGCTCATGCCACCTTACTATCACGGTGCATACCTGGAACCCTAGGCTTGCCTGCACATCTGTTCCCTATTCCTCAGATGCCCTCCCCAGCTGGAGAGCACCTGCCCAGATGCCAGACCCCCTTAACTCACCTCCCTCCAATTGTTTCCCCTTTCCTTTGTACCACATCAGAGATTTTCCTTTCATCCTGGGGTCATTTTTTATGAGACTACAGTTTTTTTCCAGGTTAGTCTTCCCTCTAGATCAAAAACAAAAACAACAACAACAAAAATAAACAAAAAACCCTCAAATTCCTTTTCATTCATCTTTGTGTCCCTTGCCACTACTTCACAGTTCGTCTGAATAAAAGCTTACTGACTTAAATGGTCAAGTTACTTCTGTTTCTTCCCACTGTGTGTGTATTTTCATGTCTGTGCATTTTCTCAGAAGGACATGCTATCTTAACACAGACACTATAGTTTTTCTTTTCTCTGTCGAATTGACTTTTTTCAAAAATAATAATAATAATAACTTCCTGTTGTTGTATTCTGTTGGTCTTTGGGCATTAATCTCACCACTCAAAACATAGTCAGTTCCTCTGTTATAATACATGTGTGTAGGCGTTATCAGCTTCTCCACATACGCTGGGGAATGGTCAAATGGAGAATTGCAATTTAGACTCACACTCACCTAGGCTTTAATCATCATTCACATCATTAACTCTGTGATCTTAGGCAAGTTTCTTAGCTACTCTAAGCCCTTTTCTTCCATAAAAAAGAAAGAAAGAAAGAAATGGAGAGGAATTATGTAGTTAGACCCTGTCAAAAAAATTAGATAATAAAACAATACGTATCTCGTTTACCATTAGAAAATTATAACTTCTTCATAAATGCTCAATTAATCCCAGGTGGACTGGAAGGGATCCTGGGCAAGCCAGCAGTGATTAGCTGAGCTGCCTGTCTCTTTAAAGCGTCAGGGCCAAGCCTTTGGATAGTCTTGCTGACCTGCTTTGAAATTCTATCTCGGATAGAGTCATGGTTGTTTCTCCCTGCCTGCCTCCCCTGACTTTCCTGCCCACAGCTGGCAGGGACTCCAGCCCCGAGAGCCCCGTGCGTGATTCTCAGACAGCTGCTGCTTGCTAAAGTAGGCAGGTTGACGGGAAGCGGCAATGACAAAAGCAGTGTATGGAAATCCCCACCCTCCACCACTCAGATGACGTCACAGTCACACCTAGCATGTGGGAGGTCAGGCAGGAGGATTACCAAGAACTGTAGACCAGCCTGGGCCACCTAGTAAGTTCTGGGTCAGTCTATGCTGAAGTGACATCAGGCTCAAAAAATATAACTAAAAAAAATCATCACAGGACCAAAGCACCATTGTGAGAGAGGCTTGTGGTCTTTGTTCTCCAGATTTGCTCCAGCGCTTTTTCTACCTGTCTCCAGAGAGAGAGAGAGAGAGAGAGAGAGAGAGAGAGAGAGAGAGAGA
>LOEQ01001251.1:233031-243314 GCA_001685075.1 Bramus lutescens
AAGCCCATCCTACGTAGGATCATGGAAACTCCTAGCACCCTCTGGCTGTAGCTTCAGCTCTCCTGGTTCACGATGCTCATTCTAGCTCTGCCGAACACCGGTTCCGGTATACCTTGACCCTGCAATGGCCTCTTTATCTGAAACGCATTTTCACTTCTAAACAAGCCACCATTCTATTCTCCCCAGGACTTTTCTATGAGGGTCACTCAGGCTCACCTTCCCGCCTCCATGTACACAGCTTACTGTAGCCACCCGGCTGCTTGAGTCCTTCCCTTCCTTCATGCTGGCTGGGTGCACAGTGCTGTCTATTCTAATAACACAGAGACAGCTCCATCTTTCCATCTCTGATACTATCTTTGTCTCTGTCCCCACGCTCCAAAACACAGTCCCAAGAACACAGTTTTTACTGAACAGGTTGGTGTCTCAGAAGACTCAACGGGTCACTCACACCCGTGAGGCCATAGGGATCCTGACCCCTCAGCTCCTACTGACCTCTCTGCAGCCGTTCACATTTGTGGTTCTGGGTTGCCGATGGCTAGAACGTGACACACACTGCATATTGTATTGCCTTGCTGATTCACACAAATTGCTCCCACTGGATAATACTGTTACTGTTTAACATATAACCCATCTCAGGTTCCAAAGCAGCATGCGCCCACCCAGAAAGTGACAAAGCCAAGCAGGAACCTGCTTCTACTATCTGTCTCTTTTCTCAGAAATGAAGGGGCCATCATAAGAGTGGTTCACTCAACCCTCCTAGGGACTCTGCTAGGCAGTTTGCTGGTCCTAGGATCTGTGTGTCTTCTGTGATGTCCACCAGAGA
Organism: Bramus lutescens; assembly: GCA_001685075.1. Lineage (NCBI taxonomy): Eukaryota > Metazoa > Chordata > Mammalia > Rodentia > Cricetidae > Bramus > Bramus lutescens. The sequence continues at coordinate 233,855 of LOEQ01001251.1, forward strand.
GTCCTCTAGCCAGCATATGAGGTAACCCCGGAACAGACACATGCCAGGCAATGCCACTGTCTGGGCAGGCTTCTGTCCTAATCCTAGCTCTATGGTGTCGGAGACACAGTCTTGCCGCCATTGCCAGGGCCACTAGCCACTGACCCCCTCCACTCATGTAACTTTTGTCCCACCCCACCCTCTCTGCCTCACCCAGAGGCATTCTCTGGGAACTCCCTCAGGCCAGGAGAATGACAGAAGAGCTTAGGGCTGGAGCCAGCCAGATCAGGCTACAGCAATGACAGGGAGGAGCAGGTGGGTTGTACCCCAGGGGAAAGACTGTTACCCCAGATGGCCTCTCGGCCTGGAATATAAGCGTGCTCATATTCCTCCCTTTTATATCTTGTGGGTATGCCTCATTTAGAAGCAACGAGATCCACACCCTTGCTGTTGGCTGTGTAAAGTCCCATTTCCTCTTTGCAGGTATCAGGTGTTGTCGGGTTATAGTTCGTCTTGACCATGCCTCTTACCTAGCTCTACTGATTGGAAGAGCAATTCTAGTGACTGCTTAAAGCACAATTTACAGCAAATTTAACCCAAATCTCAGCATCCTGCCACACTTCTCAACAGTTCAGTTCCCCCAGATCTGCTGGCTGGTGGCACTGGGACACTTGCATTACTAGCAAAGAGCAGAGCACAGGCACAGCCTGCAGAATTCATCACCAGGCAGCAGTCTGTATCCAGTTTCACTGGACCCCTGTCTTAATTATGTATGTTCTCCTAAAGAAAAGGCTTTGTCCATATCAAAACTTTGTTACAGACAATCCTGGATGCATGTGGGAACCAATGAAAAGGTAGGTTTCTGGAGGTTAAGAGCCTGGTGCAGTAGGTAAATGCTTGCTGTGCAAGCACGAGGGGCTGAATTAGGATCATCAGCACCCAACAAAAAGCAGGACATAGTGACATGTGCCTGGAACCCCAGCACCGGGCAAGGCAGAGACAGGCAGATCTGGGGGGCTTGCTGGCCCGCAGTCTAGTTGAATGTCAAGTAATAGGTGTAGTCTCAAAAAAATATGATGTAAAGCAATAGAGAAGGTACCGGAAGTCAGCTTCTGCTTCCACATGTGCATGCGCAGGCCAGCACACCCACATACATATATACACACATGCCCATACATACCCCCTAACATACACACATACACTCATAGACACATACCCCCAACACACACACACACACACACACACACAAATGAAAGAAAGTAGATTTTCAGGGAAGTACGTTTTCAAAGATTTGTTTTTAGTTGTGTGTGTATGTGGTAGAAGAGGTATGCACACATAGATGCAGTGCCCTGGGAGGCCAAAAGAAGGCATCAGCCAAAATTACAGGCTGCTGCTGTTTTAAGTGGCCTCACCTGGGCTCTGGGAGCAAAGCTCTCATCCTCTGAAAGAGCAGGAAGCGCTCTTAACCACTGAACCATCTCTCCAGACTCTAAGGAAGGACTTTGCAAGACATGAAGAAATGACACTGGGTTGTTTGGCAACATACAAGACTATTTATCTTCCCTTGAATCATTTGTTCCCTTCAGAGACGCTCTTGGGGAACTCGGTATATGTTGGCACTGACGAAAGGGTTTGGAAGACATCAATGGACAGCACAGATCCTGCCCTTATGCAAGCTGCATTCTAGAAGGAGAGACAAAAATAAACCCTGGATATAACAAAGAGATGAATATATTAGAGAACAGTAACTGCCAATTAAAAGAGCAGCAGAGAATGCAGCGTAAGGTTACAGTTTGAATACAGTGCTCGTGGGTGTCCTTGTTAAACAGGTGACAGCTGAGTAAGGGCTTGAGAGGGGACCGTGTACACTCTGGTCCTCTAGGAGACAGAGGAGAGAATGAGCGCTAAAGTCCTGAGGGAGAGCTGCAGGCTTCACGTACAGAAAGGGGAGCACCAAGAGGTGGGGTGCAGCTAGCAGGAGAGGAAGCTGCAGAGGTGTCGTGGGAACCAGATTGCATAAGGCCCAGCACATATGTTTTCTAGATGGAGCCCAAAAGGTTAATGAATGCTTATTGAAGAAGGAGGCTTATGACTTTCTGACCTGAGCACCTAGAAGGATGGAGTGGCTGCAGGCAGAGCTTCCCAGAGGGGGAGAAGTGCATCTTAGGATATGTTCAGTTTGCTTCATATTGGACAATGGGGGTGTTGCAAAGATAGCTGGAATAGTAGAGTCTGGAATCCAGGAATCAGGTCTGGGCTTGAGAGATACATTTGGGAATGGGTTTTATGCAGGAAGACTAAAAGCCATTGGGTGGAATAGCATTGCACAGTGAATGAAAGTAAAGAGAAGTGGTCAAGAATCTGGCCTCTTCTGTGAAGTTGGGGAGAAAAGGAAGAGACAGAAAGTGAACCTGAGGAAAAGTCAGGAGGTCATCCCAGGAGTGCTTGGCACTCCAGAACCTCACAGAGACAGTGTGCCAAAGAGAGGTGATCTGGCAGAGCTTAGCTGGCCTGTAAGAGCAGCAACTGAGAGGTCACAGGGTGTCTTGATTGACAGGAACAATGATTGACAGCCTTATTTGCCAAAGAGCAAGTCAGAAGAAAGGAGACAGTACATATAGACAGGTTTCTGTGGAGTTTGCTAAAAGGAGTTTCATATTTTATCTTTTTTTAATGGAAGCAGTAAAAACCTACACAGGGGAAAAGCCCATAATCCCTGTGTCTGGCCATCCACGTTAGGACATCATCAGGCATATCTGCCCTGTGGCTGGCACCGTTTCTTTTGCCCTGGGACTTTCTGTCAAGGACATATAAGGCAGAGGCTATGACTGAGTGTGACAGCCACACACTCAGTCACTGGTAACAGATTGTGAGTGTTCTTTTCAGATTCTCTCAAAGAGGTGACATGCCTGGGCATAGTTATTTAACGGAAATTACACAGCTGGTGAAGGGTAAGGCTGAAACCAGCGACCAGCCCCTGGCCTGATGACTAATTTAGTTAGTGCCCTGGTCTAACAGATGAGAGAGGGAGCTGTGGGGAGCAGGAAGTGGAGGAGGATGAGCTCAGCAGACACTGAGGAGGAGAGGGGAGGGATGGGAGGAAAGGTAGTGTCTTTTTAGAAGATTTATTTTATTTTTAATTTGTGTGTGTGCATGGGCGTGCACGTGTGGCTTTAGACCCATTGGAGCTGAAGTTACAGGCAGTTGTGAGTTTCTCGATGTGGGTACCAGGAATCAAACTTAGGGTCCTCTGTAAGAACATCAGGTGCTCTTAATCTGATCAACCATCTTTCTGGCCCTGAAAGGCGTGAATTCGAGGGGTTGTATATAATCTCTAACAGAGAATGCTTCAAAAGACAATACCACATTTCATAGTCAGTATACGGCGTCAACAGAGTGCCTGGCACATAGTCACAGTTCAGTAAAGGTGAGCCGTCATGTCCGTCTTCAGCTGCTCCCTCCTCCACGCACAAACACATCCTAACCCTGCCAGCCCAAGGGCTGTGTCAACCAGATCGTTGCAAACTGTCTAAGTTTATCCCCTTCTCTATACTATCCATGGAATGGTTCCATTTTAATCTTAGCTTTGCTACTCATCTTTGGGTTTGATTTTGGTTTTGAGACAGTATCTCACTGCATAGCTCAGGCTATCCTAGAACTCACTGTGTAGCTGAAGGTGGCTTCCAGCACCTGATCGGTTGGCCTCCACCTTCTGAGTGCTGGGTTGTAAGGCATGAGCCACCATGCCTTGCTCATCATTTTAACGAGGATTATGGAGGCCCACTGTGTGCCAAGCACACGGTGTTGCTTATCTCTCTTGCTGGCATAATCTGATTTGCATCCCGGGCACAGTGACTATGCAGACATTCCCGGGCCCTTAAATAAATAAACGAAGAAGGGGGCCTGTTCCATTCTGCTCGTGAGTTTCTTTTTCTGTCTCTATTCCTTCTTGAGTCATGAGATCCTTTGGGTTTGTAACCAAGTTAAGAACAGATTCGGGTACCTGAACCCTAGTCTTCTGTCCCTTTGATACATCTTGATACATGCTTAATCTGTAGCCTTGTCCCTCGATAAACGTTTCCCTCATCTCTTTGGGTGACAGTGCCTCAGCACATGGTCCCCCCTTCTCCTAGTACTGGAAACTCAACTGAGGGCCTTAGACAAGCGCTCTACCTCTCTACCACTAGGCTAAGGTGCCCAAGCTGGCCTTGAACTTATCAACCTCCAACCTCAGCCTCCCAAGGAGCTAAGATTACAGGCATTGGTCCAAGCCTGGTTCTTACCTCTTTGTTCTTAACAATGAACAATCTTCAGTCTGACCTCTCTTTAGTGCCCCAGGACACCTCCCTCCCTTTCTTATCGTTCTACTCAGAATCTTTTGCAGCCATTGTTGTTATCAGCAGTGGAACCACAAAACAGAAGAATGGAGGAGAGTGGATGGGCAGACTGAGAGGCTCCAGGAGGTGATGGGCAAGTGAGCACCAGGCTGTCCCCAGGTCCTGACACAGGGCATGCGCATCACAGCGCACACAAGAAGCTTGTACCTGGACTTCCTCCCGGCTAGGCCGTAGAGTTACCCCAATCAAAATAGTCACCTGTGTCTCTGCACTTTAAATCTTTCTCTGCTCCTAACACCCCCNACGCTGACTGCTGAGACCGAATGTAGCTACATTTCCTGGCCCCGAAAAAATCTCCACCTTCTTCTGAACAGAGAGCGATACATCTCCCGCCTCTTCTCAGCCCTGCTGGGCTATGACATCTCGGAGAAGCTCTACACGCTCAATGACAAGCTGTTCGCTAAGTTTGGGCTGCGCTTCGACATCCGCCTCCCCAGTCTCTACCATGTTCTGGGGTCCTCAGCTTCGGATGGAGGACCCGAGTCTGAGAAGGATGAGGAAGAAGTCTTTGAGGCCGCCGTGTCCCCTGCTCAAGCCAGGCCCATCTGTATCCTGCCAACACCCGCTTGCTCCCCACCTCCAGCTACGACCAACTTCCCTGCATCTCTGCCCCGGGCTAGGATGTCCAGACCTGACAGTGGCCCCCTGGGTGAGGACTCCACCAGTCTGGTGCTGGAGGATTTTGAAGAGGTTTCAGGATCAGAATCGTTTATGGATTATAGGAGTGATGGGGAGTACATGAGGTGAGGGCGGAACTAACACGGGCACAGTCACCAGCTAAGGATCCCACGTAAGTACGCAGAGGCGAATGTGCCTGTTCCTGCCACTGCTGGTCACAAATCGGCCATCTTACGGCAGAAGCACTGCTTTTGAGTCCCGCCCAGAGGGCTCACTGATCTAACCCAGCCCTGCGCTCACAGCCGGCGCACGCTTGCCTGAAGAATTTTCTAAACCAACTCACAGCTGGGGGAGGGGTTACATTTCAGAGAATGGGTTGACTGATATTTAGAGCAGGCCAATGGGCTGCTGATCTTTTGGGAGTGGGAGGGGCTAGATTTTGCTAACAGCTAACAGCATTGCTGGGATGAAGGAGGTTCTGTCTGTGGCATGCATTTCAACATGGTTCTCCCCATGGGTTCCCTGGTGTACAGATGAGCTCTGGGGACGCAAAGTTAGTGAGACTTGACTAGGAAGGACTGTTCAAATCAAAGAGACTGGTGATGGCCGACACAGTTCTGGGAAGTAAATGGCCCTGTCTTGCTTTCCTCCTGCCTAGGGGCAGACGTGCTGGTCATTCAGGCAGAGGCCTGGGCACTGCTTTGATTTAAACATTACCGTGACAGGTGTATGACAGACTGGTTTTCCCCAGCAGCCCACACGCGTGGGCAGTGGCTGTGGACCAGGCCTGGACCCAGGTGACCTCCCGGTGCAGACAGGATTTCCCTCCTAGGAATGTGTACCAGGAAGGCTGCGCTCCGTAGTTTTGGGAAGTTACTTTCATATTCTCCGGATTGATAATACAATACTGTGACATTTTCCTCTGGTCTCTACCCAACTGTAGTGGAGGCTTGGCTTTTCCTAAGGAAAACCCCACTCGCTCTTCACGATCTAGAAGGTATTTTAAGTGACAGGGGAGCCACTGAAGGGACCTATTGCTCTTTGGGAAGCACCGACAGATTTGAGGAACTAGCCCAGTGCAGGAGGCCTCTGAGGCGCACCGAGTGAGTGGATGTGTATTTCCAGAACAATCCGCGTAGCCAATGAGAGAAGCAAGAGAGGTGAAGGCCATGAAGACAGACATTGGCTTTAGAGATACAGAAGTTGTCATCTCCCGGGGAGGAATTCCAGGGCTCTGAGACCCATAATAATTTAGTTTACTTTCCTGCTCCCTGGTCCCCCATTATCTTTCCACACCTCCTGCTTCGTTGCTGACCAGTGTGACCCCTGGGTGCCGCATGCTGTCCAGCCTGCCTCAATGCTTCTTCGGTTCACAGAGCTCTGACTGCTGGCTCTTTCTCATTCTTGACTCCTACTTGTCCCTGCTGTCTCAGTTTGTGGCTCTAAGTGTCCCTCTCCCTCTCCACTTGCCCCTGACTTCTCCTGCTTTTGTTTTTGTTTAGCACTGTTACCCATCCCCTCCTGCCCAGTCTCTGGCTTTGCTCTCTCTTCTCTTCCCTAAGCAACCTTGTGTCTCTGTTAATTTTGAATTCTAACTCCTCCAAGGTCGGTACCCATTTCTCTAAGGATAAAGAAAACCATTCAAATAAGGGCCCCAAGACATCAAAGGACAGGCAGCTTGGTAAATAAGGAGACTGGAGCTTTCATGCCCAGCCCCTCAGAGAGGGATGTCAGGACAGAACAGACTGCACGTCAGCGTTAGGATTCACCTCAGCAGGAATAATCTGAGGCCTCCTTTTCCAGGACCCTAACTCACTTCGTAAAATCGCAAAGTGTCTTGGGGTCCCTGCAGGAGCTCTTCACAGTGTGATTCTTGGAGCAAGGGCGATCCATTGCTCCTACCAAGCTGGAATCCGTCCAGCTTGCAGCCGTGAGCTCATTTCCTCCTCTAAGAATGATTCCAGTTGTCGTAAGATCTTTCCCAGAACCACTGTTGGCCCCCAGATCCTCCTGCGTTTGTCCCTGTTATTTAAATAGCTGGGAGGAAGGAAACAGCAGGTGGCTTTTACTTTCAAACCACGGAACGTTCCCAAGGAGGTGGAAACGTGGTCATAATTGGTCATGTTTAGGCAGCTTCCATGTGACTGGCTGCTTCTCCTTCCTCTCTGAAACCTACCACACGGGAAGGGGCTAGTGAGGACAGCAGTTCAACGACTCAACAACAGATGGGACCCGGTGGAAGCGGTTTGGTTTCTGACAGCTGGCAGAATCCTCTCCCTGCCTCCTCGGCAGCCTGGGAGGAGGCTGAGAGAGACCACGCCCCGCTCCCCGAGCTTCAGAAGAACCGGGTGGCGCTCTACCTCCCACCGCCCCGTGTGTTCTGACGGAGACAGCCGGCACATTGCCTTCGGACTCTTCCCTCAGAGGGAAAGCTGATGACTGCCAATGCAAGCAGACAGCTCCTGAGCAGATTCCTGGGCAGACATTTGCTTCTTAGTAGCCTGGCAGGCTCTGGAGTCTCTCAGTGGCCGATCCGCTCGCAGAGGCCCCTGTGTGGGTCAGGCCCAGGGCGGAAGTCACTCCCTTGCACAGTTCCCAGGTCATTTTTCCAGTTCTGCACTGCAGGCCTCATCATTTTGTGAAACGAAAGGCGGGACCGTAGAAAGCCTGTGGAATTTCAGTGTGGGACTGGGGCTGTCTTCATTATCCATGTGCAGCAAGTGGGAAGCAGAATGCGTTCCTCTGAGTTTCCTGAAGTGGCTAGAGAGGAGAATAGAACCGTAGACTGAGAGAACAGAGCTGGATAGCTTCAGAAGTCGCCCCCGCCTGTATTCCATAATGAAAGAACTGAAAGGGCGCAGCTGCCCATGGCCAGGCATTGGGCATGGGGTTCGCAGGCGGGGGACGGGGGTCCCTCAGGGGAAATGGAAACCCAGCAGGATCCTGTGATACTGCACATGCCCCCTGGAGCCAGGTGCTGATATCCTCCTTCTGTTTCTCTCCACAGCTTCCAGAACTCTCCAGAACTCTTCTCAGGTTATGACCAGAGCACAGGCCCCTTTGGCTCCAACCCACACTCCTGACCTTTGAGGATCACAGAGACAATGGCTTCTCTTTCCCAGTCTCCATTCCATGTTCCCTGGATGGCCCCTTGTACTTACATCCTTCCTCTCATCCATCAGAAAGATCTGGGGCAAGATGGGGAAGTGAACGTGCCATGCCAGCCCCACAACTGCGCCAAGGGTGACACGAGGAAACTTCCCGAACCTTCCTCACAGGAGGAGGGTACAGAGGCGTTGGCCTGACTCTGTCTTTTATGGGCTGTAGGACCTTGGCTGGTTACACAGCCTCTGAATCTGGTCTGTCAAGTGGGGCTATGAACTCACCTCACCGGGTCGCTGTGAGGATCCAGTGAGGTGACTGGGTAGAGCTCCTATGACAGGGCATGGCCGCAAGCAGACGCTCACTAAAGCACACCACGCCTCTCCCAATGTTGTTGCTTTAATTTGTCTGAAAGGATCCAGTGACTTCCTCCCGTGGGTATTTTTTGTTCCCAAATAAGTTTCTATTGGAGTAGAAAATTTTAAACCCTAATATTTTCTTCAACTTTTACGTTTAAAATACAAATAACCATGTCCTGTTTATGAATCTAGTATTAGATGATAGTTCTCAGAAAAATTTTATAAGCTTACCCAATTCGTTTTCCTTTCTTAAATATATAAAAGTAACTTACAAGTTGAATCTATTCTGCTCTCTTTTTATCTGATTATTTATTTTGATTGAGACAGCATCTATCATGCCTGAGATGGGTCTTGAATTGACAATTCTGCCTCCCTTTCCTGAATGCTAGAACTGCAGGTGGCTACCATCATGCTTTGCTGAACATATTCTACGTTGTTGTTCATTAAGAAGTTCAGTGTGTTCTGCTTACCTACTGCTGTGTAAAACCTATCCCTAACACAGTGGCTTAAAACCGGTGTAATCACTTGGTTTGCTCATGAAGCGGGGACTAGCTGGGGCAGCTACTGCTCATGTGACTGCTTTGGGCACATGCTTGGAGCAGGACTCATCTCAAAGACCTCCTAGGTCAACTGTCTGGGGTGAGACTAGAAACCTCAAACAGCTGAGGACTAGCCAGCTGGGGACCCTCGCTCCATCGCCAGCGGTTGACTCTAGCTGACATGTAGCTCTCTGGTGTGTACCACGATGTACTCATGCATTCTACTCCTGGTATTCGCTTGAATTATTCCCATCTTGGTGTGATTAAAACAGTGTTCCTGTGGACATCCTTGTACAGATGCTTCGGTATTCATACGTCTGCATTTCATATACCTAGGAGTGGTACCCTCAAGGCACTGCTCAGGCATCCAGTGTATACATGTTCAACGACAGTGGATTCTGCCAGATCGTTTTCCTTTTTTATTGATATTTATTGAGCTCTACATTTTTCTCTGCTCCCCTCCCTG
>LOEQ01001251.1:262046-276697 GCA_001685075.1 Bramus lutescens
AGAGAGAGAGAGAGAGAGAGAGAGAGAGAGAGAGAGATCATCACAGCACATGTGTAGAGGTCAGAGGAAAACCTGGAGTCAGATCTTTCCTTCCACAGTATGGGTCCTGGGGGATTGAACTCAGGGCATTAGGCTTGGGATCAAGCACCCTTACCCACCATGCCATCTTGCTAGCCCTGAAGATGAGTTTTGAAAACTTTTCTCATAAGTTGCTGACATTTGTTTTCGGTTAGGGAAAAAGAGGGCCTGCATCTCAGGAGCCAGCAGGCCACAGCATCTGCTTGGAATTTCAAACATTGCTATGTTCTCATTGTATTTATTTCTAAGCTTAGTCTCTGATAAGGGAAACTAGTTTCCCATTTAAGGTAATGATCTAACATTTCTGATGGGACGCACAATAACACGTGGGTACATTTAACGATGCTTTAAGACAAGACGACGTTAGTGAAGGAACACAGGCTGTTCCCCAGAGACAGAGCAAAGCTTAGCCAGAATAGCAGCAGCAGCAGCGTACGATATATAGAATTTTACCACAGAAGTATAATATGATTTATCCATATTTGGTAAAAGAGTAGCAAGCATAGGGAAAACTAAGGAAGAAATATGGCTACGTAGTGTCTCCCAGGATAGCCAACCCTTCCCAGTTATAATCCCAGGGAGCTCAGCTTGATGAAACCCAAGCCGGCTGAGGTCACCTCCGGGAAAATCCATGAGCTGCTGGATGTTACAAGAGAGAGTAAAGGAAAAAGTGGTTTGCGGGCTCTAAAAAGGAGCAAAATTGCACACCTGCTTATTGGAGAACACATGGGTTCTTCCCATGACATTTTCCTATGGGCTGTGGCAGGTAGAGAATGAAGCTCACGGGTGGACATTGTGTTACTTGTCCAGTGGCTTGCATTGTCACATGGCCCTGCACCCTGTGTGGCCTGGCCCAGATGATGAAAGCACACCCTGTGGTTTACATCATTCTTCCTGCCTTGGTTACAGGGTGAACCAAAAGTCAGCAGTTTCCTTCTAAGCACATTTCTCTGAGTTTTTTTTTCTTTCTTTAAAGAGACTTATCTAGATAGGAAAGTAATGAGGGTGAATGCAGTCTGTTTGTTCCTAAGCATTCTGTCCTTCTGTGCCCTGCCGCATGCCCTGGACCTCTATGCACCAAGTTGATGACTTCCTCTCGTTGCTTCTGCTGGGGTCACTCAGGGTCTTGAGCAGGAAGAAGGAAGAAGAGTGAGGTGGGAGGGCTGTGTGGCTGCCTCTTCCCTTTGCCCCTGACAGCACCCCCATCCTCTCTTTGAATTTTCAGGGTCATAGCGGCTCCTACGCCGCTAGCCACGGAAAACTGCCCGGTTCCTTGGGATTTCACCGAAGGATTACTGTAAATGGTCTTCTTTCTTTATTAGTTTGTTTGAGAGTGTCCCGAGTAGCCCAGGTTGGCCCCTCACAGCTGATGGTGACTCTAAGATCTCCCTCCTCTTGCATTTACCTCCCAAGTGCTTAGGTTTCAGAGGTGTGGGCCACCAGCCTAGCTAAAATACTGTTAAATTCTCTTTAACTTACCCAGTTGGAGGCTACCATCTGATTTTTGCTGAGCTGTGGCTCATATAGGTTTCATGGGGGATGAGATTCCCCAAGGGCTATCTCATCCTCCAAACCTCAGTCACCTGGGAGAAACCATTGCAGAGCCAAGAATTTGATAACTGCAGTCTTCTTCCTCTTGGACTGAGATTTCCTTTTTAAAAGGGAAACGCTCTTGGGTATCAAATCTGTATTTCTTTATATGTTATGTAACAGATATCAAAAAACAAGAGCTTAAACAATAAATTTGTGTCTTTCAGGTTTTATGGGTAAAGGATCCAAACCAGGCAAGATTTTCTAGAAGGTTTCATCCACCCTGGCAGCTGTTGAATGTTGTTTTGTTTTGTTTCTGAGACAAGCTCTTATTGCGTGTCCCTGTATGGCCTGGAGCTCACAGAGATCCATCTTCCTCAGTCTCCTAAGTTTGGGGATGAAAGATGATTGCCATCATGCCTGGCCCATGATTTTTTTTAATTGGAAAGTTTCCATTTCCAAGTTCACTCTGGTTATTGCAAGAATTCATTTTCTGCTCTGCCCAAGGCTGCTAAAGATGGCCTTGTCAAATAAAATTAAAGAGAGTATGACTTTAGAAGTCATTTCCATAATGTGACAAAAATCAATATAGCAATGTGGTTTGAAGGAGACTAGCCCTGTAGGCTTATACATTTGAGTGCTTGGTCCCCAGCTGGTGGAAGTGTCTGGGAAGGATTAGGAGATGTAGCCTTGTGGAAGGAGGTGTGTCATTGTGGGGTAGCCTGTGAGGTTTCAGAAGGCCACTTCATTCGAAGTTAGCTCTCTCTGCCTCCCCCTTGCAGATAAAAATGTAAGCTCTGAGTTACTGCTCCAGCGCCATGTCTGTCCTTGTGCTGCCGGGCTCCCAGCTTTGACAGAGGACCAACCCTCTGCCACTGTGAGTCCCAACTTAAAAGCTTTCTTTTATAAGTTGTCTTGGACAAGTAATATTAATAAATGTTGTCACAGAAGATGATGTAAGAGGAATATTTCATACTAGTATGGTTGGGACAACATTCTTCAAAAGACCTCTATATTACGGGCCATATGGGGAGTGTGCTGGTGTCACAGGATGTCCTGGAAGGATCCATACATGCATCTCCTCACCCCAGATCAGAAGCCAGTAGCTGATCATAGTAACAACTCCACGGAAATCTAACTTGACTAGCCAATGAGTGCACTAGGGTTTCCTTATAGGATCATGAGTGAGAGATTACTCACAGAAAGATTACAACTCAAAGAAAGGCAACTGCATCACCAAGAAGCTGAGCCCAGCCTGGAGGAAGATGCTCAAAAGCTGCATCCCTGGGGCTCTCTGAACTTGCAGACAGCTCAACAGGTCATAGTCTCTTCTTCCTGGATGCCTTTCCTCGCTATGTGATTGTGAGGAGGGGTCTTGTGGATCTCCTAAGTGTCTTCTTTCCAGGACTTGTGGCACGTGCTTCCTTCCTGAGTCCCTGAGCCTCTTTCCTCCTCCTTAGAGGGAAACTTTCCATACAGAGGAAATGGTCACACAACACTCATTCCCTTCCTCCAACTTTTATATTCTTTCTGCCCCCCCCTTCTGTGATGAACCCTGAGCCTAGATGTTCAATTGTTTTCCTCCTTCTCTGGTTAAGTATTGTGTCCAAATGCTACAGTGACCCTCGCTTTCCCCTAGGAGTTTGACAGGTTATCAGTCTCTATGATCCGCTGTCCATTACAAAATGAACGTTTTCTCCCAAGGTGAACTGCAGATCCTCTGTGCATCACTTTTTCATTTTTAAAAGCATTAATTGCTTAAATACTGAGTGTGTGTGTGATGTGTGTGTGTGAGTGTGTGTGGTATGTATGTGTGTGGTGTATATGTGGTATGTGTGAGTGTGTGTGGTGTGTGTGAGTGTGTGTGGTGTGTGTGTGAGTGTGGTGTGTGAGTATGTATGGTGTGAGTGTGTGTGTGAGTGTATGTGGTGTGTGTGAGTGTGTGGCATGTGTGAGTGTGTGTGTGGCATGTGAGTGTGTGTGTGGCATGTGTGTGCTATGTATGAGTGTGTCTGAGTGTGTGTGGTGTGTATGTGGTATGTGTGGTGTGTGTGTGTGGTATGTGTGAGAGTGTGTGTGGTATGTGTGGTGTGTGTTTGGTGTGTGTGTGTGAGAGTGTTGTGTGGTGTGTGTGGCAGGAGTGCACATATGAGTGTGTGTGTGAGTGTGTGGTGTGTGTGGTGTGTGTGTGTGTGTAAGTACACATTCACATGAATGAGTCACCTCTGTGGCCCTGTTAATAACTGTTTTGTAATAGTAGTAGTAGAATTACATTTCAACAAAATAACCAAAATGATTCAGAAATCCATATAGTTTATTTAAAACAATTCTCTGCGTATGTTTTCCATTGAATCCTAAGTATAAATACCTAAGGATGTGAGACAATTGCACTTGTGTAGAAACAGGGAAGCTGAAATGGTGTCTATGTAAAACCGTGTAAGCCAGCGATGGAGATCAAGTTCTGTAAGGTGAGTCATCTGTCTCCTCCACAGCAACTGTTTATGGGGGAAACTACCACGAATTTGGCCTTCCCCCTTAGTAGGAGAGGAGTGGAATAAGGTGCCCACAAATATAGCTCCTGCCACACTGCCCTCAAAAAACTCCAGGCTACTGCTTCCTGCGTAGGTTTGGGCTACGCACAGGCTATTTTCAGGTCCTGAAAAACAGGCATGCTTGCTTGCAGACTCACTGGCTCAGATGTGCAGACTGTCTTCTTGCTGTATGTGAAGAGCAACAGAAGGCAGGTCCTTGGTTACCAGGAGAAAGAGCTAGAAGTTGTATGGCTTTTCCTGTCCCCCATGTCTAGTGAAAGAAGTCTACATCTGCCTACAGTAAAGACTATTCCTGTCCTCTGGATGCTAATCATAAGGTGGGAAGGCTAATCATGGAAACACCTGCTCTTAGATTCTAGACCCCACACCAAAGAGTGTAGCCAATGACACATTTGAAGTAGAGGCCGAAGGAGGAGAAATACACCATGATAAATGTTCTGATAAAATCTTAACTGAAACCAATTGCATAAAGCAGATATGAAAGTTTCATGTATTAAAGTAGGGAGGAGAATTAAAGATTCCTCCCTAAAACTCTCAACTCAATATACCCCTACAGAAGATTCAGGAAAGCCCAGGCTCTTAGTCAATCCCTCTTCTATGATGGCTATCACTAGCGAGGTTGAGCTTCATCAAACAAACACCCTTAGTGTCCAGAACTGCACTTGGTGTGGCTGTGGGAATGCCTGGGGGGTGAGGCTCTGTGACTCACCTATCATTGACTGGCAGAGGGGCAGTGCAGAAAGTTCCAATGATAGCACTCCTGTCTTTTTTCCAAACCCGGCTGGGAACTTGGAGCTTGAGTTTCACTTGGTTTATCTGGCACTGCGGGTAGGGGTGCGCAATGACTCCTCTCCCTTCAAGTTGCTCTCTGGGTCTGGAAGGAAAAGGGGAAGGGGATGAGGCACTGAACCCCTGAACTTTACTTCCCCTTTGATCCGAGGGGCCCTGCTGGTAAACCTGGATGGCTCCTTGAAGGTGGAGACATTTTGTGTAACCCTCACTGGCCCTTTGCCCACAGACTAACAATTTTGAACACAACCCAGGAAATACTTGTTACTTTTTTTTAATTATTGGAAAGTCAATAATTTTTTTAAGGGACTTCACGGGTGATCCATTTGCTGTCCCTTGAGGTCGCTCAGGTTCAAGATTCCTGAAAAAAACCCCTTCTCAAAGAGAGATGCTTCACTCAGTTGTGGTGTGGGAGGAGCTGGTTGCCTGGGGCCTGGGCAGTGGACTGTGTTCTTCCTCCTGGCCTCTGAGGCAGTGGGGGCTCTGAGAAAGAGGGAGTAGAACAGGGTACAGTTGCTTCTCTGTATCGCAGCAGGTGATATACGCCAGTCCAGTTTCCTTTTTCTTCCTGTTTTCAGAGTGACGGTGTCTTCTTGATGTGTTTTCTCATCCAGAATTAGTTACAATCAGTTTCCTCATTTTGCAGGAAGACTCTAAGTAGAAAAGCTGCCCTGATCAGAAGTGTTTTATAATATGTCAGAGAAAAGCAGGGTGGCTCCCTTTAAGAAACTGCTTATATCAAAGGCCTTATAAATGATAAGGAATAGGAAAGATGCTTCATGTGGGCGGCTTGTTCTGGGTAAATTCTCCAACTGAAAGGAAATCTTGGGGCTTTACAAAGCAATAGAAAGTAGGGAAAGAACACACTTCTTCCCGGCAGGTATCTTTCTTATTTCTGATATTTTAATTAAAAAAAAATAAGCGAAGGCTAAAGCAAATGCATTCTGTGTCTTTCTTCAGGAGGCAAGCAGCTTCCTTTGGGAGTGAAGGCTGAGCACTAGTCCACAGAGCGCTGCCTGGAAGGGCCAGTGTTTGCTGATAGAACTTAGCCCGGTGGGTGGCTGGATGTCCGAGAGCTCAGGAGAAAAGATCTCTTCCGGGTGGAACTTGTCTTCTCTCATAGCACAGTTCAGCAGGGCAGCCTGAGAATGTTTCCTCACCCAGAGCTGATGTTGGTCACTCTCCTGTGTGCTCTACGGCTCCCCGACCTCTGATTTGTCCTTCCAACTTGATTTGTCTCTGCAACCTTCTCTTGTCTCAGACCCCATGCCTTGGCTTTCTCTTCCAGGCACACCTGCAGGTCAGGTTCTCACTAACCCGCTGTCCAGCTCACTGCTGCAAATCCTTTGTTTCTCCTGTGACACCCTCGAACCCACTTGGGCACTGTCTGTGCTCTCAGGGGACCGGGGAATGTTTAAAGGTGTATGCACGGATCCTTTCCCCTTTGCGCTGAGTTCACTCTGCAAACCTTTGTCTGCAGTTACTTGCTCAGCAGATTCTGGCAAGGGCTGACCTTGGGAGGCGAGCATATGCCTCTGAGGGCCTCTGGGTTGGGCAGGACTTGTGGAAGGGCGACACTTCGGATTGCGGGGCTCCTCTCCTGCCCAGCNNNNGCTGTGATCAGGCTGGCTCCGTGGGAGGCAGTCCTCTGGTTTTGCCAAGTTGCCCCTACTGTGGTCCTCTCTCCCTGGCTCCCCTGCCTCCCGTCTCCCTCAGCTTCCCCAGTGCAGTTGTAATTAGTTTCCTCTGTCACATCCCTTTTGGGGGTCTCCTCTGCATCAGCTCTGCTTTCCTGACTGGACCCTGATAGAACCAGTGATATATGATAGACAGTTTGCTGCTGGCTTGTGAATAACTTAAGCCAGTTGTTATTTTAAAGAAACTCAGACCCTTGTTACTGACTTCCTATCCCCTGCCAGGCTTGTAGCTTCCCAAATTTGTCTTCTTTGTTCTCTGGATCCAAGTCTGGTCCCACCACCTTCCGGGAGCCAAATCTGCCCCACAGAGGAACGGAAATGATAGGATCTGGTTCCATTCACTGAAACCACCCCTTCTGCATACTTTATCTGTCCTTAGGTTCCCTTCAGGCAACTGACCCAGTCCTGCTCCTCCTTCCATGGAGAGGCTCTTTGGGCTCTGGTGACCCCTGCAGGAATTGTGGCTGAGGCTCTCCTTCCTGTTGCTATTCGCTAAAACAGTTTCTCCTGGATTCTACTGTTTCCTGCTCATCACCTTTGGAGCTGCCCACTAGCCTTGCTTCTCAGCATCTGAATACACTGTGCTGGGGCAGGGGTGCCAGTCCCAAACCTACAGCTTGTATCTGTGAGTAGATCTATAGTGGGCACTGTCCCCAGCTTGCTGGGCTAGGCCCACAGCAATCACACTTGGGTGTAAATACACATGAAAGAGGGGTTTAGCCGTATGGGACACTTACGTACATGGTGATCTTGACTGAGGAAGTAGCACCGATGCTAAGAAAGGTGACCTCGACGTTGGTGTCCTTTTTTCTCTTCTCTTTCAAATGAAACTCCACGAGACTGTGATGCACTAGGAAACCAAAGCACGGCAAAGGCTTGGCAGACAGCACAGCTGTCAGAGAGAAAAGACCCACAGAGCAGGGCATGGCTGGGATTCTCTAGCTCCAAGGCATTGTGGGAGGCACAGTTACTAGTTATCATGGATCCTCTGCTTCCTCAAAGGCAAACTTCCTAAAGTGTAAGTAGTTATCCCACAGGCCGGAGAGAAGACGGGGTGAATCAATGTATGAAAAGTCCTGAAGACAGTGTTCTCGCCTAGGGGACATGTAGGAAGTGTTAGTTTTTAATTATTGCTTGTCATGCAAGGGTGGTTCACTCCTCCCTGTTTGGTGACCTTATTGCAGTGAGGTAATGTTTCTAAAATTGCATTTGAATTGACTTGTGTGTGTGTGTGTGTGTGTGTGTGTGTGTGCCATGTGGTGCCTGTGGAAATTAGAACACAACTTGCAGTAATTGGTTCTCCCCTCCTCCATCTGGGCTTCAGGGAATAACTTAGTCAGGAAGCTTGGCAAGAGTCACATTTACCTGCTAACTCATCTTGATGGCAGTAATGGAATCTTGAGACTATCCAAGAGGAATCTTCATATACTGCTATTGTTTGAATGTCGGCACCCCCCAAAGTCACATTTAAATGTCATCCCTGGGGAGACGGTCAAGTGTTGTGAAAGCATGAGGAGCCTATATCTGGAGCCCCAACAACCATGCAAAAGGCAGGGTGTTGCAGCACTTGCCAGAAACCCCACTGCTGTGGGGTTGGTAGGGGTGGGACAGGCAAATCCCCATATCTTTCTGGTGTGCTGTTAGCCAATCAGGTTCAACAAGAGCCCCAAAGCCTTCCTGAATAGATCACTACCCCATAAAAGGGATGGAAGGACTTATCTAGGGACCCTTTGGCCCTTCTAAACTCTATTAAGTAAAGACCCTGTGACAGCATCAAGATTCCATCCTGGAAGCAAAGAGAACAGTCCTCAGACACCAAATATCAACGTCTTGACCTTGGCCTTTCTGATCTCCAGAAGGCTGAGAAAGTAGATTTCTGTTTTCCGTAAATCTCCCAGGCACGGATATTTTGTTATAATAGCACAGACAAGGGCATATGCTAAATAAACAACTCATTTAACAAAATGCGGCTCTCCTCCTCCCACGCAGTGTGTAGCTGTTACTTTGGCCCTCCCTAGAGCAGTATAGGTGCTAGGGCTCTCAAGACGGGTATCATCAACATAGACTAGGTGAGCATCTTGGCTCATGAAATAATAAGGACCTGCCTGCTGACTGTGTCATAAGGCGGGGAGGATAAAGATGGACTGCAATGTCACCAACCCATTCTCTCTCTTTAGTAAAGGGCACCTGGGAGCATTTTGTAGTCACTTTGGTCTCCATTGGTTGCCCTGGATCCTTCCATGATGGGAAGATAGTTAGAGATGTAATCCTTCACCCTTCCCTACCTGTGCTCTCTCATCTGACCGTTGGGGAAAGAGCCAATGGACACAGCTACTGAGGCTTAAGTTAGAGAAGCAGTGGTATCCATCCGAGCCCAGCAAGCTTAGGAACAGACTCCTTGACAAGTGCCAACATACTAAGAACTCATGAGACAAAACCCTGCAATCCTGTCCCCTCCAAAGAGAGAGTCACATGACTTCTGTCAGTTCTGTGTGAATTGCTATGGAGTGGGTAAGGTTTCTGAAAAGGGCCGGATATTTGTAGTGTAGAAGTTAGCTGACTTATGAAAACTTCAGGGGGTCAAATTTAACATGAAGTGTATGCCATCTCTTTCTATGTTTGCCAAAATGTTTTCTTTCGGTTCTGTTTCTCTCTTCTCCGCAGTGCCCTAGAAATCCAAGGAGGGCCTGGACTGTTGCTGGGTGAATAGGAACTAGCACAGGAAGATGACTCAGAAAGTGGCCCACTGAGCCCTGAGTGGGTGGTCAGAGGGCAGGAACCTAAGGCCAGGCCCTGATGCTGGCAAGCCTGTGCCATCCTGTCTAAACATGGAAACTCTTTGTCCCTCCATTGCCTTACATGCCAACGATAAAGATGCAAGGGACCAAAAAGCTGTTCTACAAGGAAAAACTAACACTGTTTTTAAAACCATGATTGAGTAGAAGATCAGCCCTTGCTGGGCACATGCCTGGCAGAAATCAAGAGGGGAGGAGTGGCAACCATTCTGAAGAGCACTGCTGTGGTGGACGCAGGCTGAGTGTGGGAGCCCGGCGCCGTGATGGCCTGAGAGTGTCTGGAGAGCTGGAGCTGGTCCTTGGCCCCATTGAAGCCTAGTTAAGCGGTACAGATTTGCTTGGCCTGGAGCAAGGGTGGTACCCTGCGTCTGTCCTTAGAAAGGTTCAGAGTTTGGGAGCAAGCAGGCGTCCACACTGGCTGGTTTGCTGCCAGCGGCCCTCTGTAGTGTTTGAACAGATAGGACTGTGCTGCTGTGGGTTTGCAACAACACGAAACCAGAAATGTACAGGCCTGTGATGGCCTCAGCGGGGACCTTTAAGACACCCAGAACCCCCAAGCTTCCCCAGGCTTCCCTACCCAGCCTATTCTTAGCTACACAGACAGAGGAGCCTGTTCACGTTGCTGCCAGCTTTCCCTGACCAGAATGAGAAGCCAGGTCATCTGGTCTCAGAAGCACTGCCTCTGCCACTACACACCACAGCCTTCCTGTTGGCCTCTGATGGCACTGCTGCCAGGAGAGTGACAAGAAGAAGGAACGAGGAACCGAGGGTGGTGGCATGAGATGACATGGCTTTCCATATCACCAGGTCAGAAGACCTGGTGTTGAATCCTGATTTCCTCACCAGGCTATGTGCCTCAGGAACTGTCTCTCAGAACCTCCTGTCATAGAAACCTGATGGAGACCACTATGCTCCTCAGACATAGATAGCTATATCTGTGGAGCTCAAAACATCATCATCTAGGTCTCAGATTTCCTGCCTAAGGGAAGGGAAGGATTAGGGGCCTGGCTCTGAGTCACCATGCCACTGACTTCCTCCACCCTAGTTTACTCTCACAATTGACTCTTGCCTGTGGGTACTGTGATTGTTCCCATTTTCCACAGCAGGATATTGGGTTTCAGAAAGGTGAAGTAACTCACTCCTAGTTACTCAACTAGAAAGCAGGGAAGCTGAGATTCAAGTCCAGGCCTGTGTGGCCACAGAGTCTGAGCTTTGAGTTGCAAATCCCATGACCCTGGGCCTTTCTGGTAAGTGGAAGACTGTCGTCACATAGGTCTCTCCAACAATGCAACACAAGCTAATGAGAAAATCAGCACAAATTAAGGTGACTATATAATTTATCATCCAAATTAGCATATTTTTGTCCTGTACACATCATAGAGCAGGCAGGAGGGCCCCAAGACAATGAACACAAACCAGGAAATGTAGTCACCCCCGTGAAGCTACAAATAGCACGGGAGGAGCCCTGGCTTAGTGTCTTATGTATCTCATTGATTCCAAGACTAACTTTTACTTTAAGTTTGCACCTTTTGTAATCATTGGCATCTTCGCTTCAAAGGAAAGCAGCAAGCAGTATTTGTGATCAGCTGGATTGTGTCTATGGAGGAGAAGGGGGCAGAGGTCATGAATCCTCAGGGGTTCTGACCCAGGAGGTTCGCTAGAGTGAGAGGTGTGTAGTGCGGGCACCAGGAGGGGGAAAGACATATAGAGGATGGTACAAGTCGGGTATCCCAGAGTTAGGGGTACCCCTGAGAAAGAAGCAAAGATCTTCCTTCCTTCCTCCTTCCTTCCTTCCTTCCTTCCCTCTCTCCCTCCCTCCCTTCCTTTCTCCTTCCTTCCTTCCTTCCTTCCTTCCCTCACTCCCTCCCTCCCTTCCTTTCTCCTTCCTTCCTCCCTTCCTTCCTCTCTTTCTTCTTCCTTCTTTCCTTCCTTCTTTCCTTCCTTCCTTCCCTCTCTCCCTCCCTCCCTTCCTTTCTCCTTCCTTCCTTCCTTCCCTCTCTCCCTCCCTCCCTTCCTTTCTCCTTCCTTCCTCTCTTTCTTCTTCCTTCTTTCCTTCCTTCCTTCCCACTCCCCTCCCTCCTTTCACCTCTCCCTCCCTTCCCTACTTTCTTTCATTTGGAGACAAGCTTTCTCTGCATAGCCCTGGCTGTCCTTGAACTCACTGTGTAGACCAGGCTAGCCTCACACTCAGAGATCCTCCTGTTTCTGCATTCTGAGTGCTGGGATTAAAAGCATGCGCTATCATAACCAGTTTGGCACATATTTCAGTGGGGAGAGGAAGGAGAGAGAAAACACAGTCAGAGAGGTGCTCTTGAGTCCTAAGTTCTCCCTGTTGCGGCATTGCTCGGATCCATTCTCACGGTTCTGGTTCTACCTGAGACTACCTCCCAGGATATCTCTGCCCAAACCCATCACTTCCCATCTGGACTCCTATGCTGGGCTACATGCAACCCATGTGGAAGGCCTGGACATCCCCAACCTCCCTTTAGCACAAGTATTCCTTTTTCCACCCTGCTCACCACAGAATGGGGCCCTGGATGTAGTCAGGAGATACACTCTCACTTCCTTGGGGAGTGGCTCAATCTTGACACCACCTTGTTCCACCAGTCCTGGAAATAAAGAAGCAAAGATGGCATAGCTGTGAGAAGGCCATTTCCAGGACCCACAGTCTCCAGGCAGGCTTGAACTCACTCACGCTCCCCATGTTCTGCAGATACTTGACTGCACGTGTGTTCTATCTCCCATGTTCTGCCTCACACTGTGTGATGAGCCCCAAAGCCAAACAAAGTCCAATGGTGTGTAAACACGAACATCAACAGGAAGTGCATTCTCCAGGTTGTTCCATACATTCATTTATTTTCTTTTAAAATTTATTTATTTGTCTGTGTGGGTGTTGGGGGAGTCAGGGGACACTTGCATGCTAAGACACACACGTGAAGGTCCGGGAACAGCTTATGGTAGGCTAGGTAGCCAATTCTCTCATTCCACCATGTGGATCCTGGGGATGGGATCCAGGTTTTCAGGTTTGATGGCTGCTGAGCCATCTCATTGCCCTCATTTGATTTATTCTTGGCAGGTAATTGTAAGAAACGTAATGTTTTGTGTCTAACTTGAAAACCAATTCATATCATAGTTGCTTTAACGGCACCTGGATCCTGTTGCTCCAAAGACCTTGGAAGATGACAGTTGGATAGAGCGTGCTCAGGGATGAGATCAAACTTAGGACAAGGACCTGCTGGGTGAAGAACCTTGGATAATACACTTGGAAAGATATGTGGCCAACATCTCTGAGGTTCAGTGTGAGGGAGAACAGAGAAAAGCTGGGCAGTGGGAAGCAGCTGTTAAACCCCTTGGCCCATCACCTCGGAAGGGAGGCCAGACATTTGACCATGGGGGAGGAAACAATGCTGGTATGTATTGTTATGGCACACTATTTTGTAAGTGGAGGCTGCTTGTTCATTTCCTGGTTACCCATACCCAAATAATCACACAAAACTGTGTTAATTACAACACTGTTTGACCAATGGCTTAGGTGTCTTTCTAGTTAGCTCTTATATCTTAAATTAACACATTTCCATTAATCCATGAGGCTGTGGCCTACTAGTATGGCTCCAGCATCTTTCTCCTTCAGCAGTTACATGGCATCTCCCTGACTGCACCTTCCTTCCTCCTCTATCTCTGCTTGGATTTCCTGTCTTGCTATATTCTGCCCTGATATAGGCCAAAGCAGCTTCTTTATTGGCCAATGGTAATAAAACACATTCACAGCATACAAAGGGAAATCCTATATCACTGTCTGCCTTTCACATTTTGCCAAGCTACTACCATGTCACCATATGAGCAGTGACAAGTTGCTGTGTTCTGAGTGGCAGCCAGTGATGGTAGGGTGTGGAAAACTGTGGAAACAGGAAAGAGCTATATTTTCCCTAGAGTTTTACCTCGTAGGCTATGAGGTTCAGTAGTCTCCACAGGAGTGGGTAGAGGCCTCATTCCTCAGATTCCTTAGTGTCTTTCCCCTAGTCTGGTCTGGATCATACAGAAACACACTCTAGCTGCCCAGCAATTAGTCACCGCACCTTTCCCACATGTCCTGTGGCCACCATAATCTCCCGCTTCTAAAGATGACACGTGTGCAGCTCTGGGAATCCATACCAGGCACATACACAGAGCAGCATGACATCAGGGATCACTTAAAAGGGTTTGGGGACAACAAACAAAAATTGCCATCTTCCAGGTGAGAGCAGGCGGAGCACCTCATGGTTAGATCTTTTCCCAGATGGACCGACTCTTGGCCTTAAAGGTCAGAGGTGCTATGACAATGTGGTTGTCTGAAACATTGTCTAAACAGGGCATACACAACAACAGCACCTATCGACATGCCAACACAATAGGGGAAATCTCACAAGACCCCACCCCTGCATAAAGAACTACAGGCAATCAATGACCAAGAAAGGGAGAATCATTCTTCTCCAAGGATGAACCTGATAGGTTATCCAATCCCAAGTATGGTGTGGGAAGTCCTTCTGTATATGTGTTGCTTTTATGGTTAGTGAATAAAGAAACTGTTTTGGCCTGTGATAGGGTAGAATAGAGCTAGGTGGGGAAGGCTGAACTGAATACTGGGAGGAAAAGGGCAAAGTTAAGGAGATGCCATGTAGCCCTGCCAGAGACAGATACCAGACAGAAACTTGCTGGTAAACGTGTCAGTGCACCGTTATGTGTCTAATTATCTTTACCCAATTTAATAGATTTAAGAGCTAGCCAATAAGAAGCTAGAGCTAATAGGCCAAGAAGTGATTTTATTGATACAGTTTCTGTGTGGTTATTTCAGGGCTGAGCAGCCAGGAACAAACAAGCAGCCTCATACAATAAATTGGCATGTCAACGCGGTTGACTATATCCATGTAAAACCTAAGAATGCTTAAAAAGGAATTCTAGACACAAAGGAACAGAGTTAAGCATGGTTTCTTTGTAGCCAGCATTTTGCTGGTGGTGTGCCACAGCTCCTTTAAGAGAGGTCTTCCTGCCAGGCAGTGGTGGCACACGCCTTTAATCCCAGCACTTGGGAGGCAGAGGCAAGCGGATCTCTGTGAGTTTGAAGCCAGCCTGGTCTACAAGAGCTAGTTCCAGAATAGGCACCAAAGTTACAGAAAAACCCTGTCTTTAAAAACCAGAGAGAGTGAGAGAGAAAGAGAGAGAGAGAGAGAGAG
>LOEQ01001251.1:278719-290966 GCA_001685075.1 Bramus lutescens
TGTTTTGGCCTGTGATAGGGTAGAATAGAGCTAGGCAGGGAAGACTGAACTGAAAGCTGGGAGGAAGAAGGCATAGTCAAGGAGAAGCCATGTAGCCTCACCAGAGACAGACACCGGACGGAATCTTGCCGGTAAGCCACAGCCATATGGCGTTACACAGATTAACAGAAATGGATTACATTAAGATGTAAGAGTTAGCCAATAAGAAGCTAGAACTCATAGGCCAAGCAGTGATCTTATTAATACAGTTTGTGTGGTTATTTCATGGTCTGGGCAGCTGGCAACGAATAAGCGGCCTCCTACAACACAAGTAATCAGTCCTAAGCACATGTCCATAAGAGTAGCATTAGATGAACATGTGTGTGTGTATGTGTGTGCGAGTGTGTGTGTGTGTATGAGAGTGTATGTGTGTGATTATAGAACCAGAGGTCTTGAATTTCAGAAGGAGGGATAGCAGGAGTCATTGGAGCAGGGAGAAGAAGAAATGACAATGTCAATATGGCACTCATATATAAAATGCTAGAAAAAAATAATATTTTTTAAATTTCAACTATTTAAAACCAAAAAAGGTGGCGAAAGGATAGTCCTTGAACTCCCCTGCATTGCCAAGGGAAGCCAAGGGAATGAGATCGTACCAATCATAGGACAGGAGAGCAGGAATGGGTTAAAGCAATCCAGACAGTCTCCAGCCAGGAAGGCCTTGTAGCTGGCACAGGGAAAGGCCATCAGTGGGCAGGTGTTCTCCAGAGCACTGATGTAGAGATGCACGGCCCTCATGTGATCGCAGATCAGGTAACTGTAACCTGAGAGGAGGCAGCAACCACAACAAAGTTTCAGCCCAGACCAGCAGAAACTCCCTCCCCGCCACTTACTATCCCTCTACTGGATTTTAGAGCACAGAAGCCTGAGAGAAGATGGGCTGCCCCCTGAACCACACTTTGGAGACATTAACGGACATAATTGCCTCAATCTCTCTTTCACTTTTAACTTTCCTGAGAAACATAGCCTGCCAAGACAATTGCTTGATTTGAGATTGAGTCTTACGTGAGTAGGCAAACTCTCTAGAAAAATGGGAGCATGCAGAGCTGGGGGTACCACTCTTACAGCTGAGACAGTTGCCTCTCTGCCTGTCTATCTTCCTCATCAACACCAATAAAACAGTTTTCCTACCCAGCAAAGAGACAATCAAGAGCAGTGGCTCTCAGCCTTCCTCACACTGTGACCCTTTAATACAGTTCCTTATGATGCGGTGACCCCCCATCCATAAATTATTTTTGTTGCTTACTTCACAGCTGTAGTCTTGAATTATAATGTAAACATCTGATATTTCTAATGGTCTTAAATGACCCCTGGGAAAGGGTTGTTCAACTCCCAAGGGGTCTGCAACCTACGTGTTGAGAACCCCTGGCCTAGAGTCAGCAGCCATTCATTGTTAGCCTTTTGAATTATATGTGCTGTAACTCACCTGGCCCAGAAACTGATCCAAAGAACTTTCCAAGTAACCCAGTTACCCCAACTTGATTTTATTGTGGTTATGTACTATTCTTTTATTTATCTTTATTTTATGTGCATTGATGTTTCTTTATTTTATGAGTTTTGCCTGCATGTATGTCTGTGTGAGGGTGTCAGATCTTGGAGTTACAGACAGTTGTGAGCTGCCATGTGGGTGCTGGGAACTGAACCCGGATCCTTTGGAAGAGCAGCCAGTTCTCTTAACCACTGAACCATATCTCCAGTCTTGGTTATTTGCTATTTAAAAGTTGCAAACACTCTTGTGCATGCAACACGCACACACACAGGCACACACACATATACATACACACATGCCTGCACGCATGCACACACACACAAATTCAAGCATGCTGCAGTCCACATAAGGCTGGAGCTAAAAGGTAAGGAGTAAGCCACAGTTATAGGATCTTAGGGTCATTTGGTTCCCCCTGCACCATGGGATTCTCTTTTGGAATGACAATTAAGGATAAACTGTGTTCACATTCCTTTCTCCTATGGTCTGGATGTTTTCTACTGCCAAGCTCCTTGTAGCATCACCAGGAAACTGAGACAGGCTAGCTAGCCCCTTCTCAAACTGCATCATAAATAAATTAAAATGCCACTAAGAGCTTCTAAAATCATTGAAACCAAACCGCTTCCTGATCAGAAGCACTGAAGTGTTATAAAGTTTTCTAAGAGGCACGTTTTTGAAAAATCAGTAAATCTGGCACAAAGAAGTATTTATTTAATAAAAAAAAAACCTGTCAAAAGAATCCTTAAAATGGAGCCAGGTATGATGGTGCAGGAGGCTGAGTCAGGAGGACAGTTGGGAGTTTGAAATCTATAGCATGAGATATTGCCTCAAAACCAAATAAAAGAATCTTTAAAATACTAAGAATTTGGTGAAATAAGAGACTACTACAAACATACAGAAATCAACA
Organism: Bramus lutescens; assembly: GCA_001685075.1. Classification (NCBI taxonomy): domain Eukaryota; kingdom Metazoa; phylum Chordata; class Mammalia; order Rodentia; family Cricetidae; genus Bramus; species Bramus lutescens. Next base: position 281,152 of record LOEQ01001251.1, read on the forward strand.
TTTAATATTTCCAAACAAAATGCCAATATATCGATTTTAGTCTTAAGAAAAATGTAAGGCTGAACAATCTTTGTTGCTTAACTTTTGATAGATTTACTATTATTTAAAACAGATATTAAATATATTTGTTATTTAAATATATGTATAATTTAAAACACATGCTAAATACTTTCAAAAAGAGAATTCCAAAAGAATATATTTAGGTGACAATATGTTTTAAAAAATTATCTTTAAGATAATTTTGGAGGTTGGGTATAGCAGTGCATGCTTTTAATTCCACCACACGAGAGGCAGAGGCAGCTGGATCTGTGTGAGTTCCAAGGCCAGTTTGGTCTACAGAGTGAGTTCCAGGACAGTAAGGACTACGTAAAGAGATCCTGTCTCAAAACAAACAAACAAGAAAAGAAAGAAGAGAAGAGGAGAGGAGAGGAAAGAAGAGGAGAGAAAATACAAGGCAAGAAAAAAAGACAAGAAAAGAAAAAAGAGAAGTGTACGGTGTTGGGCAAAGTGAGTCTCAGTCATGAAGCTCTGATACGACGTCTTGCTTATGCCACAGCTCCATTTTAGAGAGGGTGCAGCTCCTGTGGGCCTTGCCACAGATCACGTCTTGGGAAGGAATAGGTGTTATTGGCCTGATAGATGTTAGATCATGGCAGAGTGTAACATAAAATGGGATGGCACACAAACATGAGGTCAGCTTCCGGTATTAGAGACAACTCTCCAGAATTAATGGGCTCCAAAGATAACTAATAAATTGCAAGACACTGTAGAACATCATCAGAAAGACCCCATGTGGCCCACACTGTAGAACATAGAGGGCATCATCAGAAAGACCCCATGTGGCCCACCCTTGGCTGATGAGGGTGAAGCATGATGAATTTCAGCTTGTGGAGCATGTAAATACTAACTTTCCCTGGCTTGCTGACCTGCGTGAAAAAACGTGGGACATCCAGGCTGGTCTTGACCTCCATTGACGAAGTAGTCCACATGTCCCACAGGAATCCGGATACCCAAATCTGAAAGGGCCGGAACCTTGTTAGTCTCATGCTTCAGACATACTTTCCTGGTTCCGCATCAGGGTGGTTGGGAGTCAGTGTCCTCCTCACTCCAATGGGTTGTGCAACGTCACAAGGCAAACCATGCTGAGAGGAAGCACACTGGAGTCAGTTTATAGGATACCCAAGTTCGCCCAATAAAATCAACAAACATCACATTTAACCACATGGTTCTCTTTTCTGTTTCCAGAACTAGTCAAGTCACAGTCCACATCCAGGCCTTACTTCGTCCCTCTTCTCCTCGCTCTTCCCCAGGCTGATTCATTCTCCTCCACTGAGCCTCACCTGCTGTACACATCCTGCTCAGTAATCCTGTTGAAGCAGTCCCTCTGCGGTTACCATCTGTCAACACCCTTCCTTACACACATGTAATGACCACACGCATGTGATAAGAACAGTCTGTAATCTGGTCTGTTTCCTCAAACAGAGCCTTCGGGTGTTTTCCTATCCCTTCTGTTGTTGTTGCTGTCTTTCTTCTGAGTCCTTGGTACCTACCACAATACCTGGTTCGCAGTGAGTGGCTAATAAATAGTTATTGGACAAATAAATGAACAGGTGCCTAACTTCATATAATTGTTCATTGTTGATTCTCAGGACTGGCTACCTAGCTCAGTAAATATTGATTGAATAAGCAGAATTCTTATTTTTAATCCCATACAGAAAAGATGCCAAGTTCAAAAAGTCAGAGAGGCCTAAGCCAGGGAACTATGAATCTAACATGAAACATATTTAATAAGTTTGGGGATGGAATAGTTCTACTTAATTTTTAAAATTTTTTATGTGAAAACAATGGGTTCATTGTTTATCATGATAACATACACATAGCAAAAAGGTGCCATCTTAATTTTTAAGTAGACAACTCCATGTGTTTACTGATTGTCTACTTTTATATTGAGAAGTTATCACCTCCTTATATTGCTTAAATATCACTGTCCCAAACTGAAATTATATATTAAGGACCAACTCCTCATTTCTCCTCCCTCTTTCTTTGTCAACCATCATTGTGTTTCTGTCTCCATGAATTTGACTCTCCTTGAGCAAAGGAACTTACTTTAGTGATGAGCAAGATAAATTAACCCAACAAAGCCAGGCTTGTAGGCTCTTGATGTGTATATGTGCAGTGAAGGTAGGAACAGGGATTGAACAATATCACTGCATGGGTTTCTTTATGCCTGTGTGCTTTGGATGCTAGAAGTCTTTTGACCTAAAGAGATGAGATGCAGTCAATTCACTCCCTTAAATTGTAAGCCCTTTCAGCCAAGAACTAACATTGTTTCTCATGTTTATTGCAATAGTGCTGAGTACAGGGTATACCCTAGGGACATCCGATTTCTCGTAGAAATGAGGGTGGTTGTCTCCCTCCTTTCCCAGGTGGTCAGAAAGACAAGTTGGACTGAGTGGAGGTGAACCTCCCTGTGTGTGTAACTATGGGAAGGGGGATTCTCTCTCTTGACTTAGGACTAGGCTTGTCCTCTGGGGAAAAGGGAAATCCTGGCCTGCCTGTGAGTCTGGGGAGTGGAATGCCCCCACCCCATCCTCAGGGACCAGTCACAGGCAACCTAAAAAAGCAGCATGATTTTCCCATCTGTCATCCAGACAGCAATGCCCAATCGGCACAGGGTTTAGTGTTGAATCGATGAGATTACTAAACAAACAATTTTAGTCCATGAGTGAGAGTCCTCCTGCCCACTGGGAGCTTAAAATAAAACTACTAATGGCCATGGTCACAATGACAATAACAATGACAGCCAAAGAATGATCTTGGAGCTAGAGGAGCCCTTCAAAATCATCCTGATACATTCCTTACTATTAAACAGAAGCTGTGCGAGGAACAGGGCTCTCTAGCCAGGGCCATGCCACTAGATGCGAGCACCCTAGCCCCTTCCCATGTGCTCTCCCTCATCCCAGGCACATCATCCAGCTCACAGTCAGTGTCTGTATGAATGGCTTCCACAAAGCGGGCATCTCCAGCATCCAAACGTTCCTCCAGGCTGGCTCTGGTGTACTCTGGTCCAGCAGGATCTAGACCTATAAACACAGACTGCTATTAGGACCCTTTTTCCTCTCAACTCCGAGAAATACCATGGACTTACACTTGCCTTCCCGAACAGTCCCTCTAGTTCAGCTCATAGAATCATCCAACCAGAACCAAGGGTTGGAAGACACAGTCCAAGACTGTTATAGCCAGGAAACGCCATGCTACATTGTCTGTTTTCTGTTGTGGCCCAGTTTTCTGGTTCTAAAATGAACATAACAATATCATCAATTTGGTAAAACCACTGCCTACTTTTTTCATCTCATAGGGCCTCTCTGGAGGATTCTATGAGTTATGATTCAAAGATATCCAACTGAAGGACCAAGAAGGTAGGGTATTTGCCAGACAGCCCCCATCCTTACTGACTGAGAGTGACAACTGAATTATAACCCCCTCTGTCTTTGCAGATAAACACTGTCTGGGGAGATTTTCACATCCAATTCCAATTATGGCTTATTACAACCCATTTTATAAGTGTGTGCACTAAGGTTTGGAAATAAATGCATGTGCTCTTATAGTAACATTGGAGGTCATGAAACAATGACACCATTTTATGCAAACAATAGATCCATTTTAGCAGCATAAGGATGTGGGTTCAGCATCCCCTCTGCTCCCTTCACAGGCGTCTCTGAAGTAATCTCTCTCTGTATTCACCGAAAGGAGAGGTATAGAGGAAAATTTTCACCTGTGATCCGTCCCAACTGGCCTTTGTAGAAATGTCCCACCATGCCTCCAACGTGAGCCCCAAGACTGACACCAATGATGTGGATTGAGGACTCCAACACACCCAGCTCCTGGAATGGACAATGGTCGACAGTGGGTTCCACTTGGGCCACAGTGACTTTCCTGATGCCCCAGAAACCAAAGGCCTTGGTTTCTACCCACATGCTTCAGAACAAGGAAAGACCTCTCATCCATCAATCGCTGGTCCTTTTCTTTTTCTTTTCTTTCTCTCTCTCTCTCTCTTTTTGGACTCTGCACCTCCAATTTCCCTCACTACAAAGTATATAATGACCATGTCACTTCTTGGGAGGGACTACTAAATTTTGCATTCACTATTTGTTGTGCAATGACATGTTTTACTAGGGCCTGGGGACCTTGGGGAGGTTCAGTGCACTGCCTGTCAATACCCCAAGAATCCAGCCCCAGATTTAAGCTGAAAACTCACCAGTTTCCTGAGTGACTCTGCTCCTGCTTCTGACCTCAAGGGGGATCCTTTTATTTGTGGATATTCTGTCCTGTACAAAACTAACCTGAACCTTCCCTACCTACCAAAAGTTTGCTGAGGAAACGGGAGATCTCCAGGCTCAGCTTGACCACATTCTCCACAGCAAAGAGGTAGTTGCCTGTAGAGCCGTAAACCCAGTCCACTGCAATCACGTTGGCATCTGTGGCCCGCAGGAGAGTTCTAATAAACTTGTCAATCCAAGAGGGCTTTGTTCCTAATGCCCTAGATAGCAATAAAAATACAAAGAAACATTGCTGGCCAACCTGACTGATAGCTATTGATAGAAACTCAAATTAGTCCCCAAACTAGAGAAGTCAAGACTAAGGACAGCCAGTCACACAGTGCCTTGAGTAGAGGTGTGACATCATTCAGTATATGTGAAACTTTCATGCAAATTATCTGAAAGTGTCTCTTGTTCCAGGTAAGAATGAGAACGCAGGGCAGACTCCAGCCACACTTGTCTTCAGTCTGCCCCTGTGCTAAGTTCTGCAGACTGCTCTGTCTCTGTACTATTTGAGGGATAGCTTAGAGTGAAGTTGTGCAGCCTTAACTTATATTAAAATTCTAATTTTAAATGCTAGGTTCTTTCCTTGAGAAGGCTTTTCATTCATCCACGTGCCCTTCCATCCATTCACAACACATTTATTGAGTATCTGTGGGTCTAAGGGTATGCTGGGTGATTTCCAAGTTATAAAGACCAGTCCCTGTCTGTCTAGAACCTATAGTTTAAGACTTTTCTAGAAAGATAATGAGAGAAAATTTTCAGAAAGCTCTCCTAACAGCGTGAAAAGACATTCCAGCTCCTGTTGTGGGACACTGTCAGCATGCTCATGAGGAGACAGGACTTCAAATGGGCATGCACTTTGGAAAGTGATCCCCGAGGCTTGAGCGCAGAGCTACATGATGAATGTTCTGGTTCCATCAGCTGTCCTGGGCCAGAGGCACAGACTCTGTCTGGGGTGGTGGCTGAAGGTAAGACTTGCTAAAGAAATGACTGAGGAAAAAGAGTGGAGAGTGACAGCTAAGGGCAGATGTGGCGAGAGAGGCCAGATGTGAAGAAGAGGGAGCGCCTCTTCATGGGGCGCCCCAACACTATATGCCACGCAGTCTCTTTTCCCTTTCTTCTCAGAAACTTTCTCTGTTTTTGTCTTGTCAGTGGGTTTTGGGGGAAGGGCTGTGATTGAACTGGACAGTAGGGTACCAGAAGCTGCAGAACTGTCAGGCTCCTGAGAAACGTTAACCCCTGGGTAGGATAGAAATAATACCATAAGCAAAAGTTTCTCTATAAAATCATGGCAAAAAGTGAAGAATAAAAGAGGAACTAAAACCCGGACAGAAAGTACCATGCTGTTACCCTTGAGTGACTACGTAAAGACTACGGCTTCACTTTCCAAGATGAATCATGCTGTACAACCACACTCTGGGGACAACGGCACAGGTTTTTGCCCAAGAACCATAGAGACTATAGCTACACCTTTCTCTTCAATCCAGATGTGGAAACTGGAATGGCCTTCCCAGGGTTCTAAAGACTGGGTAGAGGCTGAATGGTGTGCTCGCAGGAATGAGGCACATAGTGGGTGCAGAGTTCATGTGAGTGAACATGGGATGGGCAGTCAATCCATGCCTCCCCAGGCTCCCCACAATCTTTCCATGGCATTATGGTCTCTCTGGTTCTTGGCTGAGAAGATCCTATTGGTTGCTTAGCTCTCACCTGAATCCATGAATAATTAGTTTGGTTCCCAGACTGACGTTAAACTTGGAGTTTTGGATGTCACTGCTTTCTTCTACCAGCTGCCCACAGCTAGGGTCTGAAGAGCTAAAGAGAAGAAACTGGACTTTGAGGTTGGTGCCTCGGAGGAGGCTGGCATTCTGGAAGTCAGTGCACTTCGGCTGGGTGGTAGGAGCTATGTTCCCTGGGGGAAGCAAAGTAGAAGAACATTCAGAGTGTGGCCATCTCTTCTTAGGAGGACGATGTCCTCGAAGGAAGAAAGGAACAGGAACTGTGAGCCCAGGGTGTGTTTTGAATCAGATAGCTCAATGATGAATCACCTATCTGTCAAAAGTTACATCAGTTCTGTAAGCAAAAATCTGTGCCTAAGTTTCACGCCTCAGAGTCAAAGCCCAGAGGAGAATATGGGCGTTAAAGAACATGGTGGAATGGCTGTTGTGGGACTGAGTGAAGTGACCTGGGAAGTTAATCTCATCAACTTGACTGGATTTCGAATTTCCCAGGAAGCACACTTTCTGGGTGTGACTTTAAGGTGTCTTCAGAGAGGATTAAGTGAGGAGGGAAACTCCACCCTGAATGTGGGTAGCTTTATGCCACAAAACAGGATCCCGGACCAAATAATGAGGAGAAAACGGGGGAAGCCAGATGAGCACCAGCGTTCATCTCTCTCTCCATCCTGACTGTGGATGCAGTGTGACCAGAGCCACCATGTGACCCACCGGCACCTCATGCCCCACTGCTGTGCCTTCCCATCATCAAGCATTGTATCCTTTTTAAACCCTCAGATGAATCAAATCCTTCTTATCTTAACTCTCCTCTGTCAGTCCTGTTCTCACAGTTGAGGAGAGAAGTAGCTAATACTAGTTCTGCCCCCCCCCAATCATACACTGAAGTCCTAACAGCACATGCCTCAGAATGGGGCCATGTTTAGCAACGGGACTAAATTAAATTACAATGAGACCTTAATAGAATAGTGATAGTGTCGTTATAAAAAGAAATTTTGACAGGAACAGAGGAAAGATGAGAAATGACACAGGAAGAGATCAAGGAAAGCAGGCTGGGAATAGAGGCCCTGTGAACCCTAGAAACAACCTGCCCTGATTGACACTGAAAAACCCTTCACAAGTCATGCCTGCTTATAGCGCTTTACAATGTACTCCTTAGATACAATATACATCAAGCAAGCAAACAAAGGCAGCATAAAGCTCTTTCCCAAAAGGAACATATGGCTTATATCATTTGAGCAGCCAATCCCTGTGTCAACCTATCTCTGTGAAGAGGAGCTGTGGTCCCTGGCTCCCAGTACTTCCCACAGGAACAGACTGGAGTAAGGCAAGATGCATTCTCACCCAACATGCAGCACTGTGGCAGCATCCTAGAGTTACTGCTATGGAACAAAGATCACAGACTTGTTCTCATGGAGACCTCTTCTCTAGTGATGGCAGCACCTTTAGATTCTGCAATAGTCGTATGCTGTCAGAAGTAACTAGGACACACACACACACATAGAGTGTGGGTGTGAAACTATTGTTTGTGGGTCTTAGGAATCCAACCATAGAGAATCCTCATCCAGTATCATCACGTGGCTGAGTCTGAGCCCCAGCCTCTGATGGAACCCTTTCAAATAACTAGTTCTTCAGCACTCTTAGGATCAAGCCCATTCTAAGTGTGGCGACCTCCTCAGTCTACAATTTGAGCTCCCACAGTAGATGAGAAAGATGTCTTTCTATTCTACTTCATCTGCTTTTTCCAGCCTTTGGCATTAATGTTCTTTTTTGAGCACTCCTTTCCCTCCCCCCTCCTCATTCTGTCTGTTAGCAGTACTGAAGATTGACCCTAGGGTAATGTTAGGCAAGTACCCTACCACTGAGCCAGAGTCCTGGCCCTAACAGCTTCTTAAGATGGAATCTTCTTACAGGATTCCACCCTGGCCTCAAATTCATGAGGTTCTTGCCTCAGCCTCCTGAATACTAGGATTATAGATGTGTGTCGCCACATTTGGCAGGACTAAATCCTTTGAAAGAAACCAAGACTGGGAAGGTAGCTTGGTGGTAAAACACTTATACAATGCATATGTTTGATCTACAGCACTGAAAGAAGTGAGGCCTAGTGAGGTCTTTGACTCACAGCAGATATGCCCCAGAAGGAGAAAAACCAACTAATACAGCCAGACCCTGAAATCACCAAAGGATCAACATCACTCAGAAAACAGCATCTAAATCAATATCAAACTTAGAGACCAATGACAAAAATGCATTTTAAAATACATGGGAAGTATAAAAACACTCCTAAGCAGTGTTTATTTAATATGCCCATTAAAGAATAAGCACAATGGAAAGCCAAGAATATCCAAAAGCTGAATGGTGGTGAAATAAACACATGTTAAAATCTGTACCTAGTGGCCTAATGCAGCCCTTGCAGGGTCAGTGTGACTTACTGGGAGGCCATTATGCCAAGGCAACTTGAGTCCCCACGTTAGCAAATAGAAACTCCATGCAACAAGTGGAGAACTGGAAACAAAACTTTAGCCTCAGCAACCGGAAGCAGCTCACTCACCTCTGACTAGAGACAGCACGCCCATTTTAACCAATCAGTTTCTTCACACTGTTCGTCTTTTAAAGCTTTTCTCTCAAGGCAGTCATGGTGGCACACACCTTTAATCCCAGCATTGGGGAGGCAGAGGCCAATGTGAGTTCAAAGCTTGCTTAGGTAAGTCAGTCCTTAAGGAAAGAATAATACAGCTACTCCAGGTATAGTGAAAGAAACAGGAAGGCCCCAGTTGACATCAGAATAGCATATTCAGAATTCAGCCACCCCTCCCTACCTAGCTACTACTTTGGGCTGAGCCATGGCCATTTCTTGATTACTGCCCTAGCTTGTCCTTGCTGTTCCTGCCTGCACTCTGGGTCCCTTAGGTCTACCTACAGCACAGTGACCAAGATATGCTCCTCTGTGTAAAAGCCTTCGATACTTCATTCAGAATAGAAGCTAATATCCACAGATCGGGCTACAGGGCTCTCAAGGATCTTGTCTAACCTCTTGAAAGCCATTTCCTGCAGAGGGCACAGAGTTCTTTGTGTTCACAGACATGCACTAATGCAGTGGTTCTCAACCTGTGGGTCATGACCTCTTCGGTGGGACCTAATGACCTTTTCACGGGGATCACCTAAGACCATCAGAAAACACAGATATTTGCATTATGATTCATAACAGTAGCAAAATTGCAGTTATGAAGTAACAGCAAACGTAATTCTATTGTTGGGAGTCACCTCGGCATGAACTGTTTGAAGGGTCACAGCGTTAGGAAGGTTGAGAATCACTGCACTAAGGGAACCTAGAATGTTAAGCACACAGGGTTGTTCCCTCAAGGGAAGAAATGCAAAACCGTTGTTTTCTCCCCCCAGAAGGCTGGAGCAGACACGCTTTCTAGCCTGGTGACATTTGTGCCGTCCGTGTGGCTGGACACCCTCCTCCAGATCCTCTTTCCTCTGGTTTTTCTCAGTCAGTCTGTAGAACCCATCTTTATGGAAGATGTCTATGTGCTTTACAAAGAGTTTTGATGTAGTCACGTCTGATCTGTATCTATCTTATTTTGTTCCTCAGAGGGATTTAGTATGCTTTGTGTTCTTCTGGGATCAAGTTAGTCACCCATCACAGAAATAGTTATCCCCAGGTTGTGCTGTGTTTAAATAAGCCTAAAATAAACCACTCAGGGTCACTCCCTGGCTACTGAGGAGTGTTGTGCCAAGCTGCCTTCGGTCTCCTATG